>JAXGGA010015593.1:0-28757 GCA_038373865.1 Uloborus plumipes
AATTAAATTGAATCAAAAAGCCAAAATTAAAAGCACAGCTTTTGTTCGATGATTTTCCTGGATTAAATGCTGTTAGGAAATTAAGAAAAAGTGGTTTATTTTCTCCAAAGAAAGAAGCCTCGTCAACCAAATTATAGAACAACATTCTACAGAGCTGAACTCAAATAATGCAGTTGAAGGAACGGCACCAACATTAAATATCTCAACAAAAAGTGAGGCTGATTTTTCAATATTGGAACAAGGCGAGTCAAGCATATGTTTTATTTTTATGCGTATTTAAACTTCAGTATAATAACAAGCTCTCCTATACACCAATAACCGAAAGCAAAGAAGAAACTTTAAAATATTCCAGAAGAGAAAATTGCAATTTGCAGAATGCAACCGCAACCTGCTGAAATTTCAACGAGCTCGACGATATTGAAAAGATTGCATACTAAAGTCTAAAGAGATAAAAAATCAATTAAACTGACACACAGACACACAACTAAATAAATAATAAAAAAACCTCTTCTTTAAAATAAATTTATAACTGAATCAAAGTGCATAGATAGCAAGATAAGTTATTTGGGAAACATGTCAAAAAAGTATATTTTCTTGCCATCATTCTTCATCACATCGTAGAATAACGTGCAATGAAATTGGAAAAATACGGTAAAAGTTTATTGTATCCGGAGAGAGATGATGTTTGGTATTATTATCTATCGTAAACAGTGCTAGACATTCCTGGCCCTGAAATAAATCAAGATGACAATAATACTTTCTGGAAAAGTTTACATGCCAATTGTTTTCTCATTAATGAACAAAAGCACAGAATTACTATTCAATAAACCGTAAAATTAAATCCTTAAAAGCATGACTCATTTTACCCCTCTAGTGACCCATTTTACCCCAAGCTATGGGATAAAATGAGTCATTGACAACACATTTTCTAACTTATTTACCGGTATCAATATTTTGTTTTTTCCAATATATTTCACTATAAATGTTTTTGGGAAGAGTCATTTGCATATTCTGAGCAGTTTATTCACTGGTTGAATTACTATATTTTTTGTTGTGAAAGCCTGATTGAAAAAGTGCTCTTTTTTGACCCATTTTACCCCACATGATCCTACTGGTTTCAAATAGTGTATATTATATGCGTTAGGATGGGTATTACTACATCTTATGAAATTTAACCTCTGAATTTACTCACCAGTGCTATCAATAGCTCTTTAAAGTTGCCGATTTCCCTTTCAGAACATTCCGATACTTTACATGAATCTTTGTATCATTTTTTACAGCTTTTTGCGTTCTGCTCCACACTTCCCCCATTTTAAGCATGTGAAATGTTGTTTTTGGATGTTTTTATGTGTCATTTCAAAATGATTTTCTCAAGGTTTAACATTTCTAAATTTAATTTTCTTCACAGACAATGATAGACTTTTTTTTTAAAGAATAAAGTTGTTTTTTTAAGAACAAAGTTCTTTTTTTTTAGTAGTGAAAGAACATTTAATTTTTGTATAAATATTACTTATATGTGTTTAAATTTGACTATTAATTTAAAATACTATTTTGTTTAATACTAAAGTTCTAAAATTTGTACCTATATCAGCTTATAGAAAAATGCCGTTCCGTTACCATACTGTTTGTCCTTCCGTTACCATAGTGTCTGCCCTTCTGTTACCGTAAAAAACCATATAAAATTCATGCCTATTAAAAAATTAACTGCGATTTTTAAAATTTTTTTTTCAAGCAGGTCACTGTAGGGCACCATTGCGCAATCAATACGAAATTATGAAGACTGCTGCACAACAAGCGGGAAAATGTATTAAGTACTAAATCAACAGTGTTTTTCATTCATATTTATTAAATATATTTTAATCATGATATTAAAATATAACAAAACACAAAATATTTTACATTTCCAGATGTTTTCCAAGCCATGTATATATTGAAGGTAGAAGTAAGTTTGCTCTTTTGACCATCATCAGAAGCTACATTGCATATAGCTGTAGTTTATGCTGCTGTAGAACTTCCTCCTCCCCCTCCTGCAGTAGTAGCTTCTCCTCCTCCCGAAGATCCAGTAGTTGCTTCTGGTGCAGATGAAGTTTGCTGATTCCCAGAGTCATCACAATAAAAGAATGGAAATATAAACAGGCTTAAACGAAATTCCAGTTTTTTGGTCGTGGGACAGAACGTTGGCCATAAAGTTCTTCGGACTCTTTTCTGGTGACCTTCAACATCATCTTGTGCGACTGGATAGAAAGCGTCCTAAAAACAAAAATAAGTTCAAATATTGATTATGTTGCATTTTACTCTGAACTCATTTTCTCAAATTCGTTATATTGAACTTCAAAGTACTTTGTGGGGGGGGGAGGGGTAAAATATTTTTTGAAAATTAAAAGGCAGTAGCTCAGATAAATTAACTAAACTTAAATAGACTTGACTGTACTTTTAAATGTAACCATAATGATCTTCCAAAAATAAAAAGCTCCAAAGCCTGAAGGGCAAAACAACTGCAAATTTAGCCTTTTGTTTTCAAGAGAACACAAAAGAAAAATCATGTTAACTATGACTAAAATAACAATAGTAATAATAATAACAATAACAAGATCCGGCTCTTTTTGTTTTAATGGTATGACCTATTTTTTGCGGTGTATAATTTAAGTATTTAAAAATTATATGTAGAATTTGGGAGTATTTTAGTCAGTTTAAAACCATTTTAAAACTCTGGAGATATCCTATTTGAAATGGGGTCGGTTCGGGTAAGTGGGCCATCCCCCTTAAAACTGAAATGCGCATATGATTTTTGTACTTTTTTGTACTGATCATGTTACCCTAGCAGCATAATCTCATCGGCCGATGATCGGCCATTCATCGAAACCCGATGAAATTCTCCTCGGCCGATGATCCAATATGTCTCATCGGCCAAGCAGAATCCGAGCAGCAAAATCCGATGAGAATACGATGAGATTTGGAGCAATTTACGAGCATAACAGTCACGTGCCGAGGAATTTCATCGGGAAACTTGATCGGAAGGATATTGTTTTCCGATGGAATATAGCTCGTCTTATTTTCATCGGGAAAGTTGATCAGAAGGATATCGCTTTCCGATGAAAAGTAGCTCATTGAAAACCGTGCTCGGATACTGATTGGAACGATGTCATCGTGCGTTACAGGATCAGTTTACGAGGAGTTTGTTGATCGGCAGAGCAAAATCCGATGAGTTGATGCTACTTGGGTACATTTCATCACAATAATTGGTTTTGCATATATTTGGGTTTCATGGGACTTTTTTTTGGATCATATAATTTATGTCAAACAAATTTTCAAAAAAAAAAAAAAAAAAATGCGAGTTCGAGCAATATTTTTCAAAGAAGTATTTCAATGTTAATTTTTATTATTTTTTCTATGTTCATCAAGTTTTTTTGCAGAGTTAACTTAAATACACATTGCAATAAGAATTTTTATGCAAAGTATTATTAATAAGTGTTTAAGGGGAGGGTCCCACTTACCCCTTGGTTATTCTCAGTTAGGTAAGTGGGCCCCCTCACTATGGTGTAAGTGGGCCCCCTTATAATAATGATGATTTCAAAATGAAAAGCAGTTCTGATGAAGTAATCTCTAAGATGAAATGAAAGATAATGATGCAGACCTAGAAGGAATTGATTCTTTAGCTACAAAAACTGCAAAAAATGGTAACTATGTATTTGGGAAACTTGCATAAAGTATTATGAAGTTCTGACTTTAGAATATGATACAAATGAAAAAAAATGCTGCTAAATTTGATAGAAAGAATAGAAATAGCTACACTTTTTATTGGTTTAATGTAAGCGATGTTAGAATTATAACTGAGGATGAAAGAATAATGTATCTCCCCCAACAAACTTCAAATAGACGCTGCCATTACGTGTTTCCATTTTTTTCCAACCTAATTATTTTTTCTTATTTGACCAAAATTGATCTTAATCGACTCTATTATGTTCGTTCAGCTCTAATTTATATGTAAAAGCAAAAACTATGCCTAACAGTTTTTAATGAATCTCACAGACACAATTGTTTTGTATAATTTTCTGTCATACACATTTAAAAGTAAGTAGATATCTCGTTAATGGATACATTTGCAAAAAAGTATTTCCTACTAAAATGTTACACACTTTATCAGGTAGGACATGCAAACCCCCTTTTTAGATATGTTCATTTTAAATATGAATAAATGGGGGGTGGCCCACTTACCCCTTCCTAGGGGGTAAGTGGGCCACCCACGTCATTTTTTAAAGAATACGATAGTTAAAAACATTTAAAGCATTTTTTTAAGAAATAATGCCGAACTTGTGTTCATTAATAATGCCCAAGATAAACTAAATCATCAAGTTTAAACTTTTTTTGCTTTAAAGCTGTTGTATAAGGCTTTAAAGACGAACTGTTATAAAAAGGGGGTCCACTTACCCTAACCAACCCTAATAAAAATAAAATTTGAGCTCGCTCTTAAGATTCGCTAATTACGTCGTTAGGTTGTAACAACATTACTTCGTTGGTTCCAAAAACTAAACACGCTGTTAGTTTATATTTTATCTACAAAATGATTATAAATACAATTTAATACAGTCAGTTACATAAAAAATATTAATTTTTTATAAAACATTTCTTGACTACGTCTAAGCTAAACATTTTAGGATTTTTAATTTTTCTTACAATTTCTATTGTTACTTACCTGTGCATCCGAGTTAATTTGTGGTAAATCGCCGTCCTCGGCAAGACCTAAAAAGAGAGAAAATTATCATTACACGCTATTACTTACATTTACCTTTATTATTATTGAAAAAATATAAATTTTTCAGTGCTAAGGAAAAATTTATTAAGTTGAGGACCGTAACTCATTGCTTCATTTTCCAGCATAGTAGTTTTGAATATAATAGAGTAAAAATTGGAGGCATAGAAATTCTTCAGGAGATTGAAATTGATTAACTCCCGACATGAACGACAATAATTCGTTCCACATAAATGGCGTAACCTTTTTCTTTTTTAGGCATAACTTATTCTGCCTCATAAGATTCAGTAATTTTGTTTGTTTTAATGAGTAATAAAATACTAAAATCATGGCAAAAAAACTTAATTTGGAACTGAACTAATACGGTAAAACACTTACAGCTGGTTTATAAAATATCTAAATTTGAAATCCCAGAAAAAGATTAAATTTTATCAGCTGTAATCAACACATACGTGCAAAGTGCCTACCATGAATATAAAGGGCATTAAAGAAAATTTCGCAAAGGGGTTTGAGACTATAATACTAGTTTATTTCTTAAATAATTTCCTTTTACATGCAAAATGGCATCTTTATCCTAAATATTAAAATACTGCTACACTATTTTAACCAGCTTTCATTATATTTCATTGAAAAAAGTATAGTAAAGTAATTAAGAAAAAAAATCCATCATAAGTTCACTGCAAAAAATGAACTGTTGTTTTAACAGTATAATACTGGCAGCCGATTCTCCAATTTAAAACTGTAAAATGCACAGTAATAAACTATAAAACTAGCAATTTTAGTTTCTTACTGTAAGGTTGGGAAATTTGCAGTTTATTGCCGTAAAATTTAGCTGTATTATACTGTAAAAACAGCACTATTATACTGAAGAAAAAGGTTCCAGTTTAAAACTGTAAAATGCAAGTTAATACATTGTAAAATTAGAAGTTTTTACAGTTTACTACTATAAAATTCGCTGTATTATACTGCAAAAACATCATTCATTTTTTACAGTGCTTTAAATGTACTCACACTTACCTAAACTTAGAAAGCAAGCAATAAAAATTGCAAGTAGTAAAACCACGGAGGTGATAGACTGCATGGTTCAATGATAGAGTCGAATGCTGTTCAAACACAAATCAAATGATATATATATACACACGAAATATAGATGTCATTGATGAGTAATATTGTTTTAAAAGATGGACCTTGTCATTCGTTTTCAACATATCTTTACTGTAGAAATGATTGATATGATATACCGAAACTATTGTATCTTCATATATTGATCATTTTTCCGTCTACTAGTAAGAGTTTATTGAATTGACAATAGCCAAAATTCAAGGAATGTAGAATAATGTGTCTTAATCCATTGGCGGAAATCATAGTGTTGAAACAAACTTTGGAGGGAGAACAATAGACAATGTTGAGAATCAATTTTGATATGTTTTTAGAAAAGGACAAATGTTGAAATTGAAATTGAGCACTTTAAATGAAATGTTAAATTTAATATCAAAAAATGATGGATATATTTTCCAAATAATTTGTCCTAAAAATATTTATTGTGAAGAGCAAAAAAAAATATGATACATGTATGAAGTCACACAGTAACGTTTAAAAACCTGCTTTATTTTATAGAAACTTCCCATGCCTACTGGAAATTTACTACTTATATGTTATTAGCAATGTAAAAACTAAGGTTAAAAGCATTAACTATTAAATTCCGCTGTCTTGAAATACGTATTTGCAATGAAAATTAGATTTGAAAACGGAAAATTACAAGGAATTGTCCACGTATTTTGTTCATTAACGAAGAAGAAATGTAGCGCTGATTCTTGCGTAAAATTACGACGAAGTTAGAACCCTATTCAACCGGCCTAATCTTTTTAGGCAAACATATTTTTAGCAATGAAAAATGTTTTACATTCTTCTATATTTCAGAAAAGAATTATTTAGTGTAGAGTATACTTTTAACATTCAGCTTTTAATGTAAATTTCACACCGTGAAACTGATTAGATACCAAAATAATTGCATGTAATTACAGAGCACAATTTTTTGCTAAAAACAACTGTTTTTTTTTTCTTGTCTGCAAAGTAAAACAACTGATCAGTTTAAATTAAAATGATGAAATGATAAAAAGAAAACTGCACAAACTCGTTTAATCCTATAATCTTAACGAATCCTTTACGAACAAAATAAAAATTAAGAAATAGTAGGCGGTCAATTTTGCAATTTAATACAATTAGGCAATATTTATCTGACCCTGAAAATGAATCAAAAAAGTTCAAGATATATTTTCAAGATACGTTTTACAAAATATTTTTAAAATATTAATCAATTCTGCTTTTAGATCTGAAAAAAAAATAATAACTCAGCTTTATAGTTGGCTCAATATGGCTTCTCAAAAAGTATAAACTGCAAACATGTATTGTCAAGTTGCCAAGAGTGATTACACAGGCCAACAAAAAAAAACCTTTTTGAAAACTTTTTTAATTTTAATAGCTGATCTTGATAGATTTTTATGTGCTGAATCCAAATCTGCTTGTAGTTTTTATGTATCACCCTTAGTTTCCAAGCAAAATGTATTTTATTATATAGTCTAATACCCATTTACAGTATATAGGGAAATCAATGAAACACTGTAGAATCGTAAAAATGGTTTGTATTTACAGTAAAATACTTGGAATAGTAATTTTATGTGATGATACAAGGTTCACTTGTCAACTGGAATCGCTTTATATTTTCTTTCCCTTTTTTCCTTGAAGCTTGTGTAGCTTTTCCTGCGATGAATAGCTTGCATAACTTCCCGGTGAAGTGACCAACAGTAATCCCCCATCATGTTGTAGCATGTGTTTCAGCAGTGCTGCCAACATCATCTTTGTTCATTAGACCTATTTTTTCATGTTATCTTAACTATGAAAAAGCTGTTAAATTCTAAAAATGTTTCTTTATTTCATGAATGTAACTATAAAATGTGAAAAAATGGTGGGTGATACAACTTTTTAAGCATCATATTTGGATTCAGCAACCTAAACAACATAAGAATAAGGTATTTTCATTAAAAAAGTTTTTTCATCGTTGGCCTGTGTTATCAACTTAAATAGTCTACATAACATGCCAATTCAAATGTCTAATATGGCTTAGAGAGATTACAAGCGAGCAAGGGCGGATACAAGGGAAGGGAGATGGGGGCGATCGCCCCTCCCTTGAGAAATTCTTCACCGGTAATTTTTCTATGATGAAGTTCGAAAATTTCAATGTTTTACAACTTTTAATGAAGTTCGGGTTAAGAAGGTTTGATGCTCTAACCGGAAATGTTTCGGAACTTAAGTCCTTAATCCTTTGTGATCCACATTTGTGAACCAGTATGCATATCAAAAAGTAAGTAACAAAAATCAATTGCCCCTCCCTTAAAGATTTTCTGGATTCACATTTGCAAGAGAGTCCTTGGTTTGCTTTAAATTTTGATACTAGTGTAACAAGGACTCTACTATAAAGAGTAGCATAAATGGTGAAGTTGTGCTACATGTCCATTGACACAAAACTCACTAACAAATAAATTTAAAAAAAAATATTTTGCGAAGCTGCTGAGATATGATATTCTTTTTTGGTAAAGATCAGATTTCCCCCCGAATCCTCAGGGAGTTTTAAAATATCTCTAAATCTAGAAAACCAAGTCCAGCAATCTTGAACTACATGCAATGTACTGACAACCCGGTTATGTCATCCGGAGACTGTAGTTTCGTAATTCGTGTGAACTCATCAGTCCGCAATAGATGGTTGCCGAGCTAGAAGCAAATGTGATCGCATTAAAGCAGACGTACTGCTCAATCTTGTGTTCACAGTAATGTTTTGTAAAACTTCCAAACTTTGTGCTGCAAAGTGTTCTCAAAAATATGACAAATACCCGTGTTCAAAAAGTGTGTGATGATTTGCAGTGTATACTTTGCAAGAATAATATACCTTTGAATATTTTCGACGCAATTATTCTAAATTATGAAGGAATTATTCTGTTTTGATATTGTTATGTATAGTATTTTTTACATCTTAGGTCAAATTTTAATGTGAGAAGTAAATTATTGGCTACTGTTTTTAATTATGGCACTACTAAATGCATAAACGTGTTTTTATTTCTATTTAATGGAAAGCTCACTAAGAACGTAAATAATTGCATGGCATACATTAAATTGACTAAATATGTTACAAAACATTATGTTTTGATTCTTTGCTTTTTAAGTTGCTTGAACAGTGTTTTCATGTTAAATTGAGCCTTATAAATTTTGTAATAAAAACTCCTATTGTTTGTTAATTTTATTTTTATAAAAACTACGATTAATAATTTTAGAATAAACAAATGTCACATGAGAACTTTCTTCCAGGTGACTTGGATACTACACCGACACCAATTTTCAAAGAAATCGAGACATATGATGCACATTCAGAAGCAAAATAAATACATATTCGAGGAAAAAAATATTTATTTGAACAATTGTGATGAGAAAATATAATGATAACAAATAAAACAACTATAAAGTTGAACATTGCTTTGAAAGATACAATACATTAGTGTGAATACTCATCATGAAGCAAGTAACATCTAACCCCCTAATACAAAATATAAAGTAATAAATGCATGACATCATATAGAGTGTCATTGCTTAAAAAATTATTACGCTCAACGTAATAATTTGGGAAACATACGTATATTTTAAACATCTTTTAAAGATCTACTTGGCCTAAAAATACTAGGGAAAAGGCCAGGAAATAAACTCATATTGAAACCAGGAAATATGCTGGGAAATGCTGGAAGAGTGAAGTTTCCTAAGCCTGGAAGAGTAATGGGAATCGTTCTTCGGAATCGTCTTGGTACCACGGAAGTAGCGTTTGAAGTTGCCGCTGAGTATTCTTTGAAACGTAAGTGCGTTTGAAAAGTACCAGGCATCTATAAATAAAAAAAAAAGTTTAAAAATGTCGGTATTTTGCTACAATTCAAAAGATGTAAGGAAATAAGTTAAAATATAATTTGAAATATTCAGTCGCCAATGATTGAAGACTAAAAAAAAAAAAATAAAAAAAAAAAACATGCACCGTTTTGAAATAAAGGAGTTTTACGTGAGGTTTTGGGCATTTTTAGAAGAACAAAAATCTAATATTTAACTCATTCCGACCGTTTTTCTTAAATAGCTGTAAAACTTTTAGATCTTAAACTTTTCAGAGTCAAAAAAAAAAGATAAACTTGAAACTACTTAAACTAAAAAGCCCTTTTAAAATGCCCCAAGTTTCAAAGAGCAATAAATCAATGGTTATAATGGCTGCTTCCTCTGGGGATAATGCCTCACATTAACATTGCAATTTTCTCACTTTTCTGTCGATGTGAAATTAAATCGCAATGCAGATTTTTCGTGTAAAGTTTTTTTTTTCTCCTTAAGTGTAAACATTTTATTCGCCAGTAGATAAAGGGGAACTATAATAGAGCAATCTTACTTTAAAGATATCTACAGATAAACTATTGCTCAGTATTACTCAATTTTGAGTGTAGTATAATGAACTGACGAATTAAGCGAGTGAAAAAAAAAAAAAATGTTACATTTTTCTCATTTCACTGAACTACGCATTTAACATACTTTTATGTCAGCTAAAGTATTACTACAACAAAACATGGTCAATCTGACGGCTCCTCTTTTTAGCTACCATCTAGAACAACAAGAGAGCCTGGTCTACATAATGTCTGCGAAGCGTTGCAAGCATTGCATTTAGGGGATGGGTGAGGCGGAGCTGGCAATTGATCCCCTCCCCCTCGACTTTGCGAAATTAATGTAATTGCATGTCATTGTGTGTGGTTTTTCTGTGTTTTGGTGCAATTTACATTTATTATACAACCTTTGTCCCATCCCCTAGAAAAATGCGTAATTTCTGGGATGGGGTGTTCTGTGAAATTTAAGTATCGGCTAGGTTATAAACGGCAGCGACGAAATGTGCACCAGAAACATCAATTTACTCTCTAGAAAAAAAATGAAGTCACATTTCATTCGCTAGAAGATACGAAGCTGGTGAAGAGTGTGCAAACCTTGGATTTTGAAACTTATTATTTTATCGCTCTTATTATTTTTAATTTAAATCTTAATTAGGTACTAAATTCAGGAGGAAAGGAGGGAATGCATGGTAGAAAAATGCTGTTTGATTGATTGCATAGTACCCTGAAATACCTCAGAAACATTTAAGTACATTCATAAAATAATTAAACTCAATTCTTATTTTTTTTCACTAGTTTTCTAATATAGCAAATATGATAAGATAAAAGTTTTGCCCTGAATGCAATGATTGATTGGAGTTTTATTATGCAAATAGGTTTATCATTTAATTTCAAATGTTTAAACTGCTCCAAAAGTTAAATTATATTGCTTTTTATAAATATTTAACTCTAATGCGAATAAAGTGCACAAAATTATTTTTTATGTTTAAACGCTTAAATTTGTAAGTTCGCAGGAAGTTATGCAAATCCTTTTTTTTTCAATTTTTAGCACCAACTGCTAACACAGAAAACATTCACTGACTAGAGTTGTATAGATAGCGCACTCACCACAAAGACATGAGAAGAGGTAAACCAGAAAGTAAAATATAAGGATATAAAAAGTTAAGAGTGTAGCAAGCTGAAACGTAAAATGTAAAAAAAAAAAAAAAAAAAGATAACACGCATAAACAAGTAAATTGGTCAACCATTTTTTGGTCCTTGAAGTTTCTGGCCTTCCAGTGTCTGTCCTATATAGTTCCAAACATTATAGAGCATTCTTTAACATGCAAAGCTTTCTTACTTACAGTGTAGCTTTCTTACATAACACACAGTTTGAAGAAGACAATATATTCAGTCAAAATAAGTGTCTAGCAATTCAATTGAAATGCTTGCAGGATGAAGGGGTTATGTTACATTTCAAGAAATGAACATTCTCGACAATGGTAAGCAGTGGATACAGATAAGCAAATAAAACTTGGTGCATCAAAAAGTAGATGTCATTAGATGGATTTCATACCCATATTTACGACAAAGCCAGAAAACAAAAAAGATGCATAAAATGCAACAATAAAACTTTGAACTTTAATTACTCGCATTTTATGTTTTAACACATAACCCCTTCATCTTCCAAGCCCTTCAATTATGATTATCCTATGGATGCAAAGCTGCAATAAACAATTTTCTAGGGACAACTGGTATCGCTAAAATGAATTTGTTTCCTTAGCATCAGTTTATAGCTGTCGACTCTTTAATGTTGTGCTTTGCAAAGATATCAGACGCGATGAGAAGACATTACCGAATCTCTCGCCAAAGTCATGAATGAATACCAGATCAATTACCAGATGAATTATCGAATAATAGTAAAAATTGACGTATTAAGCGATATTAAGCACGAAACTGCAGTCCATAGTTGGAATAAACGAGCTGGCGGTGTATTGCATGTTTTTGCCTTAGCCCTTGCTTAGGGGCGGTTACTTACTGCTTTATTACCTTGTTTGTATCTGAAATGTAGAAGTTATTCTTTGAAACTCTATAACCAGTTTCCAAAATGCATGCTTTTTAACCCTGGAATTTTTTTACAAAACTTTCCCCATATACATCTATTTTGCATTTGATATTTTCTGAAAATGTGTTATTTTATGTCGCCTGAGGGAGACGTTCATTGCAACACGTAGTCAGAAGTACCTTACTTCTAGACACAAACTTTTTAAAATCATAAAACACAATTTAACCCTATTATTTTGAAGTATACATAAAAGGAGAGCATCTTAGTTACAAAACATAGTGACAATATTAAATGTTTCACAAATAGCAATAAGAAATAGTAAATTATCATTTTATTCGTACGCTATATCTGCCATTTAAAATGCGATTTTTTGAAGCCCCAAAACACGTCTCAGTAAAAGTTTAGTACTTTTGTACTTTTAATGTTATTTTTTTCATTTTGCGTCTTGCGGTCATTTTCAAACGTGGTTTTTAAACACAAATATTATCTGTAATAAATGTATATATTTTAAAAGAAGGGGACAAAATGCACTTGTATGTATGTATGAAAAATAGCGATTACAAGTAAGGCATTGTGTTTACATTGCACCATAAAGTCATTTACATACTTTTTAAATTAATACTCAAAATATCAAAATTAGAATATCAGCAATTGTAATACATGTGTTTAAAATATAAAATCCATAATACATACTTCGCTTTCTGGATATTCATAACTATCTGCAAAAGAATAAGAATAAGACTTTTATTACTTGTAAATAAGGGGTTAATTTAGTATTATTTAGAATCAGTTATAACCTAATTGTTTACATTCTTATAAAAACACTTACGTGCAATCAAGAAAAGAAAATGACACATTATTTAAAGAATGGTTATCCATTGTAATATAATGAATGCATGGCAACAATTCTTTTGATCAACATCAATGCTTTTGCATTTCATATTTTCGACTATTTTTCATGTTTTTATTAAAATAGTTTTTAAAAAATGTTAAAATATAAAACTTTTTTCAGATTATTGTTCGGAAACTAAATTTCAGCCATTGCCAATGTAAATAATATTTATAAAATTTTTGACTTTTTTTAAAAGCATTTTTTTAAGTGTAATGTATTCAATTAAAATTGAATAGTGCGAGCAATTTATAAAAGTACCTTCCTGGTTAAGCTGATCAATATATTTTTTTCATTATTTTATTTTGAAGATCTTAGCAACAATGCCTCATTCCTATAATTCATCTTTTCAGTTGAACAACTTTCCGCTCATTGTCGAACACTACAAAAATTTAACGTTATGCCCCGAATGTAATGACCACTTTTGCTACAATCTTAGTTGGAAACAGCTTTTGACGAATAATATGTTCAAAAGCAGATGCTCAAAATGAACAATTCAAAACTTTTTGACAGTAGCACTTACGTGAAAATCTAAGAAAAATATATATTCAAACTTAAAAAGATATTTTTTGAACCCTTTCCATTACAAAAAATTTTTTGATGAAAAATATGTCCAGGAACACAAGCATTCACAATTAGGAGCTTTTATTTTAAAAAAAAATAAATAAATAATAAAAAAAACTTATTATTTAGCGTCTATGGGAGAGTTTCAAACCTTCTTATTGAAAAAACAGCACTACTAAAAAGTATTTGTTAGTACCAAAAAAGAGAAAAAGGTTCAGATTCTGAATACCTTCTTCTTTTGGTTTTAAGAAAGTAAAAAAAATGCAAATCGAAATACCATCTCTCTTCAACTTCACAATGAGCAAGATGGATATTGATTGATTAAAAATGGGATTCTTTAAAGCTTCAAAACACGCGTCTGTAAAATTTTAGTGGTATTTGTACCATTTTATTTTTATTGTTGTAAAGCGCAAATGATATAAAAAAGAAAAAAAAGGATACTGTTGAACCCAACCAGTAGACTACTACGGCATTTTCAAGTCGTTCTCAATTTATAAATTTCTCAAAACTAATGCCAATTTACAGAAGAAAAGCTTTTGAAATGTTATGGGACAAAAGAAAAATAAAACGTGCTATTGAGCCAGTGGTCGCCTTACCCTGCAATTACTACTGAAAATTAAAAACCTCTGCTCAGAAAGATTCTTCTTTTTTTTTTTTTTTTTTTAATTAATTGAAGGCCGAGTGATGCAAGTGTTTTCGACTTTGGTATTTGGCTTTTTCCAAGAACTACGAATAGTCCAGTGGTTCCAAACAGTATAAAATGTTTTAACTAAATCTTAACTATTCAACTATTGAATAAATAAATCTTTTTAAAGATATTTACGTACTATTTTTTATTTTCCGAAACACATGCTTGGAAGCCTGTGCCCCACTTGAAGGAAAAAATTCCTCTGCTGTCAACTTTTGCCCCATAAATCAGTTTTGCACTTCTTGGTACACCACAAATAAAACTAATTAAGTACTTTCCTTCAAATTTAATTATACAGGGGATTATACAACTATTATTTTCAAGTTAAACATTTAGGAGTTTTTTTTTTTTCATTAGAAAAGTAAACTTTTAGTGTGGATTAAATGATCTTCATTTCCTCGTTTCAAGTCAAAAAAATGAAAGAAAAAGTGTTCGGCAGACATTAATTGTAATTACTTTAAAAAAACATATCATACGTTTTCAAAAATTAGTGACTAGCCATTAGAACTTCTGCTAAAGAAAAAGTTTATTAATGCATTTAAATATATTTTGATCAATTAAAATGGTTTAAAACATAAATGAATACTATTGTGACTGTCAAGTGTAAAGCTAAAATTTATATATTTTTAAGAGAACATAAGTCGCTTGATCGTAGAAAACTTTGGTGTAAGCTTTTCTGAAGGTTTCTTTTCACAGTTATTGAAATAAATACAGTTGGTTATACTTATACCTGTCGTTGAGAAACAAATTACATTGATTATAATTAAAAGAAGAAGAAAGAAAAAGTCAAAGTTATGACTTCTAAAATATTTTTAAAAATAAAGTATGCACCAAATAAAACAAAATCCCAAGTAGCACACTTCGTTTTTTAAACGTTGTAAAACAGTTATTAACGTTGTGACAACCGCTTAACCCTCTCGGCACCCTGGACCTAATATGAGGCTCCTACTTTTGAACTCAATTTTGGAAGAAGTAAACACTTAAAATGATTTTTTTTCACTTAGGAGCCTCATATGTGATCTACATGAATAGGTGGAGTCACTGACGGAAAAAAAATCATTTAAAGTGTTTACTTCTTCCAAAATTGAGTTCAAAAGTAGGAGCTTCATATGAGGTCCAGGGTGCCGAAAGGGTTAAAAACGTTTATAAAACGTTTTAAGGTTATTTGTGCTACCTGGGATTAGAAGCAAATGTCAGTACTGAAAACTTTTCCCCTTAAATGTACCGTGTAGAGTGAGGAAAATGTTGCCACATTTAAGATAAATTATGTTCAAACATAGTTGCTGACATGGTATAGAAGTATAATAGAAATGAATGTAAAAAAATCCAAATGCATCGTAATTTGGTTTAAAGCAACACTTCCATAGTACACGCAGGCCATAAGGACCCGTGTATAAGGTAGGCAACTATTTACAGCACATCACATTTATACGCAGAAAGGACATGGACAGAAGAGAGGACGTACATCCGTGCCCGATGCGAGATTCAAACCCGGGACCACTCCATTTGATTCAAACTTCTCTCACCACAAGATAAAAGAACCGGCATTTATTTAGGTATTTTTTTGTGTTATTTTTTTAAGGGGCAACTCTTGTTGCAAATTAATATTTCACATGAATAGTTACAAGTCTTGCAGTCAAGATCAATAGTGCTCTCTTTTGCAGGGCTTGGAGGATGAAGGGGCTATGTTACATTTTAAAAAGTAAACACTCTCGACAATGGTAAGCATTAAGCAATGGATACAGGTAAGCAAATAAAACGATATATCAAAAGTAGATGTCATTAGACCAATTTGATACGCAATCTAATGACAAAAATAGAAAACTAAAAAGCTCTAACAACTGCAACAATAAAACTTTGAACTTAAATTACTCGCAATTTTTGTTTTGTCACTTTACCCCATCATCTCCCAAGCCCTTCAATTATAAGACGTTATATAGCATAAAAATTACAATTAAAGCGTCATATCGCAGACAGAGAATGAAAGGGGCACATTCTACTAATCCAATTCAAGAAGCGCTCCTTTCGTTCTCGATGTGCGATAAGAAAGGTAAGTGAAAAGCAATATTACCTGCAAGCGCATACATGAAGATGGCAGCGAGGAGAACGAAATAAGTCAGAGAGCTCATGTTGGTCCTTTTCTGATGCAGAGTATGATTTGATGACCAACAGCGAGTTGTATTTATACTTGCGAATGGAATTTGAACTTTAGATCATTAAACTCAGGGTCAGTTTCCATGTCCGTGTTCTAAATCAGAAAACCTATATTTTTCATAAAAGAGGATGTGTTTAGATTGATGACATAAAAGTTCAATAGCCAAAAACTGCACAAAATGGAAATAATAATCTAAAAAATTTAAACTATAAATTAGTTTTATTTAATTTCCGCATTTAGAACTTATTTAATTGTATCGAGCAGGATCCGTAAACACGGTCAAAAGGATCCGTAATGTTTTGTCATTAGAAGAAAAATACTGGGGCGGTATTTCAGATGCTCGCGTAGATTACTCAAACCGATATTTAAAAGGCAATTATAAATAAATAGTTCTGGAAAATTGAACTTTATGGCTAAAAAGTCTATTTTAATTTGAACCATTATAAGAAAAGCTATTATGGTTCTGTTATTTCGGGAAAGCTTTTATCAAATCAAAGCAAAAGGTCACCTTTTGCGAATAGGAAATCCTTTTTTTTAAATCTTTACTTAAAATTAGTTTTTCTTTTATTTGAGATAGTTGCCCTTCTGCAGTGTTTAGTTTTTTGACCCTAGCGTAGTCAATAATTAACTTACTATTTAAAAAGTTAAAAGTTTATTCTGCTTTTTCCTCTGTTTCGTTCTATATAATTTTCATTTTGATGTTTGTTCTGTTTTAGTTTTTTAGGCTCAGATTTTACAAAAGCCTTGATTTTATGATTTCTCGTTCATTTCAATTAGGTCAGATGATCGCGTAAACCTAAAAATCAAATGTTAAAATAAAATGCAATAAAAGTTATACGATGAACAATGATTTTTAGGTTAGTCAGAAATTTAATAATGCTTTAAATTTACAGCAACACAGTGTGAAAAAAAAGTTTCGCAGGGGAATCATAATAGTGAAATGAATTACACGTCCCCCCCCCCTCAAAAACAAAAAAGATTTCAAAAAAAAAAAAAAAATCCAAAGAATTGCTACCCGTATCATATGCTTACTAATCAGGACCTTCTCCTGGGCGGTGGTATCCATGTCCCTCGGAATTGATTTTATTTATAATTGACCCCCTAGACTTAACACAACCATCTTGAGACCCCGAATAAATTACTTGTGAAGTCATTTGTTGAAACAAGATATCAGACGGATAGAGTACGGTCATATCGCAATTTGTGATTGCGAAAAACATAATTTGAATTCCGCAAAAATAAACTAATGACAGTTTCTGAATGACAGATGTTGTATACTGTTCTCATTTTATTTCAATTCATTTAATTTTTATATGACAGCTCCTTTCTCACACATCAAGTTCAAAAATATTCCGCTGTAGAGAAAGGCTGCTTCTAATCCGGAAACATGTTAAGTATGCAATGTTTTTTGCATTTCGTAGGCCACCATGTAACTCTAGCTCATTGACTTTCCATTTAAATGTAAAAATTTCATCGATTTTTTACTGATTTTCATATTAAGTATTGCATGTGACATTGTTTAGTTCAGCTATTATATTCATTCAATACCAGAGCTATTCATGAGATTCTATCAATAACAAAATGACACATTTAACACATGAATGTATGAAATCATTTGAGGAGAAAAGAAATATACATCTAAATCTACTTCATTGTTTGGAAGTAAAGCCTTGACAGGCGAAAAGTGAGACAAAACTTTATTTTCCTTCTTTTCCTATTTTTTAAAACTTATTGTTGAAATAATAAACATAACACTTGTATTTTGAAACTACACATAAACTTTAAATTAAATGATAATTTAGCATAAAACTACATTTGATATTAAATTGTACTCAAGTTATTTTGATACTAAAAAAAGGGGGCGGCGGGAGAAACAGCAACAACCATTTATTTGTTTATGCATGTAGGTTATTGAATTATCACTGGGAACAAATCTCTCATCCGCAAGTTACTTGACCGGTAAAGATAAGCAACCACATTCGAAGATAAGTTGGAAAATGGACTTAGTGTTTTAGTTTTGCGTATAGAGTTAAGCCTTGAAAATTGACTAAATTTGAGTAATTAATGTCTCCTGTTCTAACTAACGGAGACAATTGTAGCAAAACTTTTATTTTTCAGAAAAAAACCCTTTCTAGCGATGTATAATGTTATGGGGTGGGAGAAAGTTTCCCCCCGCAATTATACAGGATACGCCAAAAATTATACTAATTAATTAATTAATTTAAAAATAACAAATTCGAAATTTAGAATTTGGCTTTCGAGGTGCAGATCTAACGTGTGCGTTCGAATTTTGCGCCAGGTTTCAATTCTGTTGGTGATGTGGGAGCTTCTAGCCATCGGTTACAAACAAACAAACAGAGTCGGTCATCTTTATATGTATAGACTAGCAGCACCCGCATGGCAATGCCCGTGGAATAAATATAAAGGAAGTCAACTGAATCAATTTAAATTCACTTCAACTCTCTGAAGTAAAATTGTTATATTCTTTAATTTAAACATGCTTCATAACCTTTTAAATTCCATAAAAGTCCTGTTCAAGTTTAAAACAATTCGACAAATAAATCAAAAATACATTAAGTTAAGTAAGTAACAGGAGATATTAATTATTCAAGTTTAGTCAATTTTTAAGGCCAACTCTACTCGCAATTTTAAACCACTATGCAACTTAAGGGAAGAAAAGCAGTTAGTCTGGAAAATGGACCTAGTGTTTCAGTTTTGCGTATGGAGTTAAGCCTTGAAAATTGACTAAGTTTGAATAATTAATATATCCTGTTCAGAGAGAATTGTGACAAAACTTTTCTTTTTCAGAAAAAAAAAACCCTTCTCGGTGATGTATAATGTTAGGGTCATTCCACGTCAAGTGATCCAAAATCTGAGAAAAATTTTACCTTACATTTTTGTATTTCTTTCACATTTGGCTCATCAATTGTACCCTTTGAGGTAATCAAAAGTCTCAATTTTTGGATTTTTATCTCTATTATTTTTTCATTTATGAGACTTTGAACTTTGGAAAAACCCTCGTTTTTCCATGGACAACGGAACATAAAAGGGACCATAACTCGGCACCAAATATAGATAGAACGATTTGGTAAATGGCATTTTAAAGTACGTTAGTTACCGCTTAATCTGATATGCAACATGACTAATTTGATAAAAATTTTCTTTTTCAGAAAACAAAATTTAAATTTCAAATTTGAATTTCTCGAAAAACATATAATGAATTTTTTTGAAAAAATTCTCAAAAATTCTTGTGTATTTTATCTATGTTTGTACAAAATTTTAGATTGGGATCTCAATGGGATCATATTTTTTTGAATTTTTGAATAAAACTGTATAGGAAAAAAAATGATATTTTTTAGATTCTATTTATTTAAATACAAAGTTCTCTTGCTCGTGATGGTCTAAAAAGTAGTAAACAAACATGAATATGTTTAAAGTGAGTTGGCATGAGCTTATAGATTTGTCAGGTTCCCCCCCCCCCTACCCCTTCCTCCGCCGCACAACCACTCTTTTTTAATTCAAAACTGTTCAAAATGTTTAAAAAAAAAAAAAAAACTCTTTGATACAAAATGAATAGTAAACTTATTTAAAGTGGGGAAATGGGTTTCCTCATAACTAGACGAAGTATCCCCCTCCCACCCAAATATACCATTCACACTATACTAATATAACGTCTAACCTGGGGATTGAGTTAAGGATTATTTTCACCCTAGGTATATATATATATTGTTTTTCAGACGAAGTGTTTCTTTTTTGATCAGAACTTCAAAGTGTACTTCCATTCAATATCTGAAATTTAACTTTATGGTTCATTTCATCTTCTACTCCAGCACCAATCTTCAATTTTGAAGGGAGGAAATAAATGGGTCGCCCCAAGATCATAGCAAACAGCAAAATAGCACTGTTTCTCCTTGTTCTCATCGGTTTTTCTATTCTTTTCGCAAAAAACTGAAAATAAATCAAAATATCAGATTATATGTTTCTGTCCCCATAATTATCTTTCCACATTATCTAGTGTGCAGCTGTTATTTAATTTTTTAATTGTTTGTGTTCTTTTTCATTTTGTTGTAAAGGAAAGTAATGCAGCAAGATATATCTATATACATATATTAAACAAACACTGCTTTTTGAGCACAACCTCACATGTTGTTTAACTTCTTTACAGATTGCTCCCACCCCCCTCTTACCCTACCTTCCCATTCCAAACTTTTTTTTTTATCATCCCGCCTAACCCCATTTCAAAGCCTTAGTCTCTACTGATGTCTGGTAGTGTTTCAGTTTGTTCTGTTTGTTACTCTTTCCTATTAGCTCATGAGCTTTGTCCAATAAGAGAAAGGAAAGGCAGTGATGGGGACTGACATATAACGTAACACTTTGATTTCTTTTCAGTTTTGTGTGAAAATAATGGGAAAACATTATGAGAACAAGGGGAAACAGTGCTATTTTGCTGTTTGCTATGATCTTGGGGCGACCCATTTATTTCCTCCCTTCAAAATTGAAGATTGGTGCTGGGGGAGGGGATGAAATGAACCATAAGTTTAAATTCAGATATTAAATAGAAGTACACTTTGTGAAGTTCGGATTGAAAACGAAACACTTCGTCTGAAAAACAATATATACCTAGGGGGAAAATAATCCTCAAATCAATCCCCCAAGTGAGACGTCATATTAGTATAACGTTAATGGTATATTTGGGTGGGGGAAGGGTTGTACTTTGCCTTGTTATAAGGAAGCCCATTTACCAACTTTAAATAAGTTTACTGTTCATTTTGTCTCAAAGAAACTTTTTTTTAGCATTTTAAACAGTTTGGGGGAAAAATGGTTGGGTAAGGAAGGAAGGGAGGGGAAGCTGACCAATCTACAAGTTAATGCTAGCTCACTTACCTAGAGTAAAAATAACAGTCAATTCAATCCCCAGGTTAGACGTCATAATAGTACAGCGTTAATGGAATATTTGGGTGGAGGAGGGGGATACTTCGTCTAGTTATAAGGAAACTCATTTACCAACTTTAAATAAGTTTACTATTCATTTTGTATCAAAGAGTTTTTTTTTTTTTAAACATTTTGAACAGTTTTGAATTAAAAAAGAGTGGTTGTGCGGGGGAGGAAGGGGGGAGGGGGGTGAACCTGAAAACCTGTAAGCTCATGCTAGCTCACTTTAAACATATTCATGTTTGTTTACTACTTTTTAGACCATCACAAGCAAGAGAACTTAGTATTTAAATAAATAGAATCTAAAAAATATCATTTTTTTCCTATACAGTTTTATTCAAAAATTCAAAAAAATATGATCCCATTGAGATCCCAATCTAAAAATTTGTACAAACATAGATAAAATACACAAGAATTTTTGAGGATTTTTTCAAAAAAATTCATTATATGTTTTTCGAGAAATTTAAATTTGAAATTTAAATTTCATTTTTTGAAAAAGAAAATTTTTATCAAATTAGTCATGTTGCATATCAGAGTAAGCGGCAACTAACGTACTTTAAAATGCCATTGACCAAATCGTTCAATCTATATTTGATGCCGAGTTATGGTCCCTTTTATGTTCCCTTATCCATGGAAAAACGAGGGTTTTTCCAAAGTTCAAAGTCTCATAAATGAAAAAATAATAGAGATAAAAATCCAAAAATTGAGACTTTTGATTACTTCAAGGGGTACAATTGATGAGCCAAATGTGAAAGAAATACAAAAATGTACGGTAAAAAACGTTGGATCACTTGACATGGAATGACCCGTTATGGGGTGGGGGAAAGATTTCCCTTCTCAATTGTGGCTGATACATCTAAAATGAGACTAAGTAATTCATTTAGAAATAACTAATTTGAAATTTAGAATTCTAAGTTCGAGGTGCAGTTTACTCTGATACGTTCGAACTTAGTGCCAAGTTTCAGGTCTGTAGGTATGTGGGGGCTTCTAGCCATCGATTACAAACAAACAGAGCCCGTCATCTTTATATATATAGATAACGATCACAAGCTATTGTTCAACTACCCACAATTCTCCAAGTTTTTCAAATTCCAGCTATGTTAAACGCCAGATTTACCATTGAGACACCAGAATACATAAAAATCTAACTAAGCCCTTAAAAAAAAAACTTGGTATTATAATAAACAAGACTGCATTTAAAAGCACAAAGATGCAATAACAGGGCAGAAAACTTTGAAATAAATCATTTTCATTGATATTTATAGTTGAATGCATGTATAAAGAGGCTCAATGTAAATCAAAACACGCGTCTGCATAGTTATTTCTTATCTGAGATTATTATTATTATTATTTATTTATTTTTTTTTTTGTATAACCTTTATTTGCTAATGCATTCTTTTGGTTCAGAGACAAACTTTTTACTTCTTAGAGCTTTTATTTCTTAAATTAGTGCTTATTATTTATTTATTTATTTTATTTGTGTTTTTTTACCTAATCTTTGTTATTTTTATTGTTAATTTTCTTGTCGAATTTTAATTTACTGTGGAAACAATCATTGTTACATTAGAAGCTGTTGTTAAAAATACTGAATTAGTTCATGTAAGGTTTGAAATGAGCTTACCCCAGCAGCACCAGAACGTTCAATTTTGGTGCAAAAATGGTGTTATTGGTCAAATAACGGTGCTAAGTGTCCCTTGAACGTTATATTCGACGTGCAAAAACAGTAATATTATCACGGTGTCATTTCAGTGCTTAAGGAACGTGATATTTGACGTGTAGAAACAGTAATATTATCACGGTGTCATTTCAGTGCTTAAGGAGGTGCTTAATTTCTCAGAATTGAGGTCGTGAATTGCTGCTTTTTAGAAAGGGGGGAGGAATCATATCTGCAGAAACTTTAAGTTTTATCCTAAACAACTCTTTCTCCCAAGATCCTAATCAGATTTGCATGCATTTCAGTAAAAAAACATTATATTCATACTAATAAAATGATATGATTTACGCCCTTAGTCTTTCACAGATGGCGCCTTCTGCAAAAAATTTCCTTTTAAAGTATTATTTTTCTCCCTAGATAAGATCAAGTAGCGTCTAGTGGTTAGCGTGTCCAGCTGGAGTCGCAAGGGACCCGCGTTCGTATCCCGCGGAATGAATATATTAAATTCAAAGTAATTAAACAATCAATAATTAAATTACATAAATTAATTCAGTAATTAAGTAATTAAAACCAAGATGGCGACGATCATGGATCAAAAATGACGCCACGGTTAAAACACGTCACGGCCCCGGATAGTGGGGTATACGTAATGTACTTTTTTAGCTGGGGAGCACTGAAAACAAACGTATTTCCAGAACCTAAATATAACCTATCATTCCACGTTCAAAACTGGGACAATAAAAGGTGGTTAACACCAGATTTCGACGTGTCATATTACCGTCGATTGATGAGACACATAGACGTTGACAATACGTGCTGCGAGAACGTGTTTTGAACGTGCCGGCAGGGTGCGCTCTGTACGTGTTGCAGAACGTGTTTTGAACGCCTTTGTGCTGCTTGGGTAATATTACGAGGAAACTACGAGAGTTTTATTCACGAATTTACTGTTAGAATGTACCAAAAATGTTTTGAAATAAAATGCGTCTAAAATATGAAAACGTGATTATAAGCGAAATGATCCACATTTTATACGGATACAAATATATTAGTTACTACAATAACATTAAATATTATATATAAAAAGCTTGTGCTTGCACGAAATAAAATACTCAAATCTCTTCTCTATCTCTACTAATAATAAAGCTGAAGGTGGGTCTGTCTTTCTTTCTTTCTTTCTGTCTTTCTGTCTGTTCCGCACGTAGCGCCAAAACCATTTGGTCGATTTTCATGCCACTTGGCACAAAATTAGTTTGTAGCATGTAGTTTTGCACCTCGAAGCGATTTTTCGAAAATTCCATTTCGTTCTTTTTCTATTCGAATTCTTAGCGGAAATTCGATAAAATAGGGAAGAAATATTTCACACACATTTTCAAGTCTTATGTCATTCGAAAACTTGAAATTTTCTGCATAAAAGGAAGTTTTTTTTGAAGTTTCTACGATCATCAGGAGAGCTGTAACAATTGTTTTTAGAATCCCGGAATTCAAGGCTTACCTTCAGTAAAGCAAGCCAAACGATTCTAAAATGGTTGGGCTCGAGAATAAAATTTGTTTGAAAAGAGAGATAAAATGAATTATTTTATCAAAGGAAATCAATTTTTCATGTTGTTACCATGGTTACGTGTTCATACTTATTTTTGTTTCGTTCTTTTTCCAGGGTTACCAGACGTAGTATTTTTGATACTACGGTAGTAAATAAGGAGCGTAGTATTTTTCTGGCAACCCTATTTCCAATATACTAATGACTTAAAAGATTTAGCGGATTTTTTTTTTTTTATTTTCATAGATTTCGCATTTCAGCAATATTAATTTTGGCAACGTTTGGAAACAGTCGCCCATTTAGCGAGAAAGGGGTACCCAAAGCACAAAGATTAACCAAATATCGTATAAATTGCGACATTGCAAAGTTCTTTTTAGGGGTACCCAAAGCACAAAGATTAACCAAATATCGTATAAATTGCGACATTGCAAAGTTCTTTTTAAAGTGTTTCATTTCGGAAAATGTATTGTTTTGTTTTTAAAGCTAGGAAAGGAAACTTTCTTCTTCTTTCAAATTTTGATAAGATTTCTGTTGGTTTCTGTGAGCAACAAAATTATTCTTATTTTCTCTTTTGGCTTATTTTTGTGCTCCCCTTGGGGTTTCATTTGAATGTCACAAGGGGATGTTTTCCCCTTTTATGGAGTAAATCAGTGTTAATTTCAATGCAGATGAATTGGCGCGACCACTTGGCGATATTTCGCCAAGCCTTTGGTCTCCAAATATTAAATTTGGCGATAAAAAATTTTTTGGGGTTCAATTTGGCGCTATTGGCGATATTTTGCGAAAAATCCACTGAATGATGTTAAAAGCGGCGATATTTAGGAGATTAATCATTGTAAAACATTTTTTTGCATTGTTTCGTGGCAAACTAGGGATATAAATGTTTGAATTGTTATCTTGCTCCCTCCAAGCACTATTTTAGCACTTAAGGCATCTACTAAGAAATGTACACGTAAAAGGAAGTAGTGTAGGGTCCATACCAAATTTTTATGTCATACTTTGAAGGAATTGTAGTTGAATTATAACTAAAATAGAGTATTTTTTCTGCTATATCAATTATTTTACAAATAAACTTTTAACTTTATACCACGGGCAAAGCCGTGCGGGTACCGCTAGTAAAAAATAAAATAAAATAAAAGCTCCACTCAAAGACATTGCTTTTGGAACTTTCTTTCTTTCTTATTTGTTTGTCATGTAGCAGCTTTGACGAAAATTAAATCTCTAAATTTAAAACTGATACACCTTACGTTACTTAAATATTCCAGTTTAATACAACACATTATTGAGACATAGAGATTTACTGAAACCCAAAAATATAGAGGAATATGAATCATTGGATTCGAATTGAAGGAAATCGAAGAGTCATACGCATTACCACACAACTTTTCACAGAAATAAGTTCTTAATATCCTTAAGTTATATAAGTCACTAAAGATCCAAAGAAAAAATACGCGTGACAGCCAGATTAACACGGCTTTAAAAAAAAATTTAAAAAAAAATTAAAAAAAAACATAGTAATGACTCTAGAATGCCAGGTTAAAATATTTCACTTAAAAAATTATATTATTGCTTAAAAAAATGATTCAATCTGAAATTAATTTCCTTCTTTATGGTCATGCAGTTAATGATAAAAAATTTAACGGCCAATCAATTTCAGTGAAATAGCTTGGATTTTTTTTTTTTTTTTTTTTTTTAAAGCTGCGGGGCAATTCCATGCATGTGTGGAAAAGCGTTGGAAAAATCAAATTACAGCAATGCACCTGTTTTGCATATTTTTGGTTTAAAAATGTTAGAAGTTTATTATTTATACTAATTTTTTGTCTAGAATGTAGTATTTTTAGTTTTGGCAGAACTTTAAAGTTGGAAATGGAATATTGAACTTTTGGTAAAGAAAATGATCAATCTTTGAACGTTGGTAAGTTACAATTTTTTTCTTTAGATAATTATTTTACATCAAGAATATTGATTATTACACTTTAATTCAACATTGTAAATTACTAAAACGAATGTTTTAACTGAAATTAAGTGATTTATGTAAATTTCAAAAATGCACAGTTCTATGTAACGTAAGTTACCAAAAACATGTTAAAGTTCATGTTGTGCATAAAGAAAGGGCAATGCAATGTAAACAATGCTATATCTTCTATCTTATAAGTGTGTGTTAAGCAAATAGTTAAAGTTTTTTGTAAAATAGTGTTTATTTAATTTTTTGTGCTACAATCAAAACGTGTAACGTAAGTTACCCACATATGCAGGTAACGTAAGTTACCTAAGTGGAACTTAAATACTTGTGTTTATAAAGAAAGTAAATTGTGAAATAAACCTATGTGGTTAGTAGGTGTAATTTATTCAAGAATTATTCTAAATGTACTCTATTTACTTAATTTAAATTAATCATATTTCTTAAAATGTCTCTATTTGTTAATAATATTACAATACACCTCTATTACACTGCTCGACATTGAAAATGCAACACCAAGAAGGAGTGGTCAGAAATTGATGAAATTTGGTAAGAAGACAGAGACAGCATGGAACAATAAGTGATATTTATTTCAAAATAAATAAGCAAAGTTTAGAGCGAGGACGGCGTCGGCTCAGTAAGAAGTAGGACCACAGTGGACAGCGATGCACAAAGAAACACGTCTAGGCATGGAGTCAATAAGCCTGCGGATGGTGTCCTGAGGGATGGCACTCCATTCCCTTTCAACCATTTTCCACAGTTCGTCCTCTGAACGAGGCAGTGACAGGTTCTGCAAACGGCGTCCAATCACGTCCCACACATGTTCGATTGGTGACAAGTCAGGAGAGTATGGTGGCCAGGAAAGCATCTGTACACCTCGTAGAGCATGTTGGCTGATTCGAGCACTGTGAGGCCGGGCGTTATCCTGTGAAAAATTGCATTTGGAAGACCCTGAGGTAGGGGATTGCCACCGGCCGCAGTACATTATCTACATATCGTTGGGCCGTCATAGTGCCCCGAATACGAACTAGAGGTGATACGGAATTGTATGCAATAGCGCCCCAAACCATTATGCCACGTTGTCGCGCTGTGGGGCGTTCCACAGTTACTGCCGGATTCGATCTTTCTCCACGTCGACGCCACACTACGTATGCGATGACTATCGCTGGACAAACCAGAAGCGGGATTCATCTGAGAACACTACGGTTTGCCATTCTGCCATCCACGTCGCTCTGGTCCGGCACCATTCCAAACGTTGGAGTCTGTGCTGTGAGGTCAATGGCAGTCTTCTTAGCGGGCGCCATGATTGCAGGCCACGTGCAACCAGTCGACGGGAAATGGTTCTGGTCGACACAGGAACATCCAGGGTACCTTGCACGTGCTGCAGAATCGACGTACAAGTGACTTGCTGGTCCGCCACAGCTTGTCGGTGAATCCGTCGATCCAAACGGTCTGACGTCACTCTGGCTGCACCTGCACCCCTCAATGTGGCTACATTTCCTCTTTCCAACCATCTCCGACACAGCCGATGCACAGTGCTTGCATCCATGTGGGTATCAGCCAAGGTATATAGAGAGGAGAGGTAGGTCAGAGATTGTAAACAAACAGCGGGCGGTCTCCGCGTGGAGGAAGCTGTGACGTAGGTCGGTCCCCATTCGACTCGAAGCAGCTCATTGCGTAGCGTGATAATTTCTCTTTTTTTAGTTTTCTGAACAAATGATGCAACTTATGCTGGGTAAAAAGTTGGTTATAGTCACAAGAAGGCACAAACATCATTATAGATTTTAAATGAAAACCTGTACCATTAATTTATATTTTAAAAAAGGAAGAAAGAAAATAATTCATACTTGAAAATTTGGGATTAGGCACTCAAAAATTGCTTTATTTGTTTTCGCTCCCGGGAATGAGATGAATTTTTCTTTTCAGTGCATGAACTGTTCTTTTTATTCAAATACTTCATACGAAAAAATGTTCGAGCTCTTGAATAAGTCCGAAGGAGTTTCTTATTCAGTAGGGGAAATTTATCTTCGAGCATGGTTTGATAGTGATGCAACGAATATTCGGCCTATTTGGCCCGTCTGCCGAATACCTATTTACTATTCGCCTTTACCGAATAGTGTGCCAAAAAATT
>JAXGGA010015594.1:0-28756 GCA_038373865.1 Uloborus plumipes
GGCCACATTCGCTAAATTGCTTCAGGATCGTTACTGGTAAAACTAAGGTGCTGAACTGTTACCACACACATATATAACTTTTTTAAGATAGTTACGATTTATTGCCTTACTAGCGGTACCCGCACGGCTTTGCCCGTGGTATAAAATTAAAAGTGCATTTGTAAAATAATTGATATAGCAGAAAAAATGCTCTATTTTAGTTTTATTCAACTATAATTCCTTTAAAGTGATATAAAGATCTGATATGGACCCCACACTACTTAATTTTACGTGTAAATTTCTTAGTAGATGCCTTAAGTGCTAAAATAGTGCTTGGAGTGAGCAAGATAACAATTCAAACATTTGTATCCCTAGTTTGCTACGAAATAATGCAAAAAAATGTTTTACAATGATTAATCTCCTAAATATCGTCGATTTTAACATCATTCAGTGGATTTTTCGCAAAATATCGCCAACAGCGCCAAATTGAACCCAAATAAAAAAAAAAAATTTTTTTTCGCCAATTTGGCGTCAAATACTTAGCGATCAAAAGCTTGGCGATATATCGCCAAGTGGTCGCGCCAATTCATATCACTTTTGTTAACCAATTCATATCACCTTGCATTGAAAACACTGATTTACCCGATAAATGGGGTAAAACACCCTCTTGGAACATTCGAATGCAACCCCAAGGGAGATGGAGAAAAATAAGCCAAAAGAGAAAATAAGAACAATTTTGTTGATAACAGAAACCAACAGAAATCTTACCAAAGTTTAAAAGAAGAAGAAAGTTTTCTTTCCTAGCTTAAAAAACAAAACAATACATTTTCCGAAATGAAACACTTAAAAAAACGATGCAATATGGCAATTGATACGATATTTCGTTAATCTGTGCTTTAGGTACCCTTTTCTCGCTAAATGAACGATAGGCGCGCCAAGCGTGGTAACCCTAGCTATTTTGCGTAGTTGACTTTTTGAAAACGCGCCAAGCAGGGTCCCAAAGCATCTTCACCGGAAAAAAGACAGGGTTGCCAGAGAATTGGAACAAAAAAATACTGCGCCTCCTCTAAAAAAAAATATTACAAAATACTACTGTTTCCAAACGTTGCCAAAATCAATGTTGCTGAAATGCGAAATCTATGAAAATGAAAAAAAAAAAAAAAATCCGCCAAGTCTTTTAATTAAGTCATTAGTATATTGGAAACAGGGTTGCCAGAAAAATACTATGCTCCTTATTTGGGCCGAAAAAATACTACCGTAGAATCAAAAATACTACGTCTGGCAACCCTGGAAAAAGAACGAAACAAAAATAAGTATGAACACGTAACCATAGTAACAACATAAAAAGTTGATTTCCGTTGATAAAATAATTCATTTTATCTTTCTTTTTAAACAAATTTTATTCCAGAGCTTAATCATTTTAGAATCGTTTGGCTTGCTTTACTGAAGGTAAGCTTTGAATTTCGGGATTCTAAAAACAGTTGTTACAGCTCTCCTGATGATCGTAGAAACTTCGAAAAAACTTCATTTTGTGCAGAAAATTTCAAGCTTTCGAATGACATAAGACTTGAAAATGTGTGTGAAATATTTCTTCCCTATTTTATCGAATTTCCGCTAAGAATTCGAATAAAAAAAGAACGAAATGGAATTTTCGAAAAATCGCTTCGAGGTGCAAAACTACATGCTACAAACTAATTTTGTACCAAGTGGCATGAAAATCGACCGAACGGTTTTGGCGCTACGCGCGTAACAGACAGACGGAAAGACAGAAGGACAAAAGACAAACCTTCAGCTTTATTATTAGTAGAGAAGAGATTGTGACTTATTTTTATTTAAAAGGTTTCTGAATTGTTCAAGAAGGATACTGACTTAAGTGTTTAGCAATTGCAGCTTGTTTGAGATCACGCTATTTGTCTCAGGTACAGTGCAAAGAAAAGAAAAAACCCGTAGGGCAGTTCTGAAGTAAAATCTAAAAACAATATTAAATGAGAAAAAAAAGAAGGGAAAAAAAAATAAATCTTGTAGTTACATGAAGTTTTAGGGATCAACAAACTGCACAAACGTTTCTATTTCTAGAAATAGTCTTGGTATGATAGTCTGATGCTAACATAAAAATTAGTGACTGAGATGAATAACCAGCCCCCTCATTAAGGGGGGGGGTCAATTGTCCCCCCCCCCCCCGACTTTGGGAAATCAATGTATTGGCATATAAGTGGGTGTAGTTTTTGCCACTTTTTGGTGAATTCTATATTATGTATGTACCCTTTGCCCCCCCCCCCTGGAAAATTTCGAAATGACATCCCTGCGAATAATTAAAATTTGGAAATAAAGGTTTAGTGATAAATAGCTTTCTAAATTCTGTATCTGAAATTCAAGCTATGTGTAAATAAAACAAAGAAAGGAAAAACTTGGATTTTTTTGGAAAAACGTAAACCATATCATTTTGCCATTGGTATTTGAAAAAGAAAGGGAGCAAGTCATACAATTTAGTTCCAAAAGGGGTTAAGTCAGGGACGTCATTTCGAAATTTACCAGGGGGGGGGGGGCAAGGGGTTCATACACAATGTAAAATAAATCAAAAAGTGGCAAAAATCACGCCCACGTATATGCCAATACATTGATTTCCCAAAGTCATGGGAGGCAATTGACCCCCCCTACCCCCCTAAATGACGGGCCTAGGTTAAGTCATTTTTACCTCTTTAATTTCAAAATAAATCTTCTGCTAAGATTTTTCAATTACAAAATTTAGTGATCATACTATCCATATATTTCTAGGAAAAAGTATCTTTTCTTTACATTAACCCCATCCCGGCTTATCCCGAGCTGGACTCGGGCAAGCGAAATGTTCCATTCTGGCTCATCCCGAGTGTAGCTCGGGCACGGTGAAAATTAACACTGCACAACCAGTCTTTCAAGAATTATTTCACATGTCCCTTTTATGGTTTCGGATGCTTTTATTTACTATTGTTGCTACTAGATAACATAACTATACAGTGTATTGAGCTGTAGATTTAAGATAAGAGGAGGCGCCGAATCCGAAGTATAATGATTTCTGCCGTACAGAAAGCCAACTTTGCAGGTAAATACTCATTTATTTAAATAGATATTTTTACATTTATTTTTAGGAAATGTTGCATGCGAATGATGCTATTATGTTCAAAAAGATATGTATGTATGAAAATAAGCATAAAAAATTGACATTTTTTTGATCCGTAATCCCGAAATTACTCATTTATTTAAATAGATATTTTTACATTTATTTGTATGAAATGTTGCATGCCAATGATGCTATTATGTTTAAAAAGATATGTTTGTGTGAAAATAAGCATTAAAAAATTTGACATTTTTTGATCCGTAATCCCGAAATAAAATGAGCCTAGAAGGGGTTAAATAATGAATCTTACGCAGTAAAATCGAGCTTTTTAATAATAGAAAAAAAATTTCCTTAAATTTGGAAACCAGTTTTTCAAAAAATAATGTAAGTAAAGAGGTTTTAATATCACAAAAAATATCGCTTAGCCAGTAAAAAGTAGATTTTTTCAATTCAATGACTGGGGAAGGGGGGTGGGGGGAGGAGACGAAAAAGAAAGCCACTTCGTGGCGTGCTCTGCTCCCCAGCAGCATCAACTCATCGGATTTTGCTCTGCCGATCATCGAACTCCTCGTAAACTGATCCCGTAACGCACGATGACATCGTTCCGATCAGTATACGAGCACGGTTTTTGATGAGCTACTTTTCATCGGAATCCGATATCCTTCCGATCAACTTTCCCGATGAAAAAAAGCCGAGCTATATTCCATCGGAAAACGATATCCTTCCCATCAAGTTTCCCGATGAAATTCCTCGGCACGGGACTGTTCTGCTCGTAAATTGCGCCAAATCTCATCGTATTTCGAGCAAAACTAATCGGATTTTGCTGCTCGGATTCTGTTTGGCCGATGAGACATATTGGATTATCGGTCGATGAGAATTTCATCGGGTTTCGATGAATGGCCGATCATCGGCCAATGAGATGATGCTGCTAGGGGAATCCTACCTCTTCGCACTGACTTCATAATTTCTTCCTCAAGCTGTCTTCGAGTCAGTGCATCTACCGACTGCCGTTGAATGACTGCTATGGTTTTTTCGTAAGCCGGCAGTCGGAATCGGTGTCCAAATTTACAAGACACCAAAACATTACATACAATAACTAGCTGTCGTGGTCGTCACGAAACTTTCGTCTATATCTATCTCCATATATTATTTCTCTAAGCCGAATCCTATACCCGGTCGAAACTCGCTCATTTCTTTATCGAATTGCATGAAAATTTATGATTTTGAAGCTTATCCCGCGGGCTATTGACGAAAATTAGACCCACCCTCTAAAAAGTGTCGGTTCGTTTTTTATTCGAACTTCAATTTTTGGGCACAAAATTGACTCTATCTAGCGAAATAATTGTCGTATTGTCTCCATTTTGATTTCATTCGAAAGATTAAAAAAAATGCGTTCTTTAGAACGTTTCTCCGCTAGCGCCGCGTAACGAGAATCTCGAAAATCCACGTTTAAGCGACTTATAAGCGATTGAAGTTTGAAAAAGTTAAATTTTTTGCTCAACTGTTAAAATCGTTATACCATTGTTGTTCAAATCAATTTTAAATGCGACATTTCAAGCCAAGGCTTAGCTCGGTAAACCTTAATTGTAACTTTTATTGTTTCAAAATACTATGGTAGTTTTGCGATAACGTTAGTATTTAGTTTAGTAGTAGCCTTGGATATTTGATTTTAATATAGGGTATCACTTTGTAGTAGTTGTAAAAGTGAACGTGTCTTTGATCTCTTTGAAAAGTTGTCAGAACGACGGTAGTTGATGGCGATGTCGTGCAAACGTACAAGATTTTAAATTTTTTTTTTTTTTTGCGGAATTCCGCACGGGTCACCTAGTCTTATGAATTCCGGTTACAAAATAAAATACGTACTCGCCCGAATAATTGGAGACAGCTCCAATTTCCCAATTATCGTAATAACCCTGCAAATGCAGAATCAATGAGCGAAATTGGAAATCATTGCAAAAGCCTTGTTTAGATTAATTGCAAACATTTTATTTGTTCGTAAAAATAAATTGGCAACAGTTAAAAATTTCAAATCATTGAAAGTTTTCACATGTTTGTATAATTAAATAGCGTGAAAGCGATTTTTTAATGAATGAATTTTTCGCATTGTTGACTAAGCGCAAAAATCACCCCACCCTCCCCCTGGGGCGATTGGCGCCAAAATTTAATCGATGCTTGCTTCCTTATTGGGTTAGTGTTATTCCAAATGTTATTCAAATCGCAGCAATATTTCCCGAGATACAGTAGGTGCAATGACAAAATAAGCACTTTTGATTGCTCCACCCCCCTTTGAGATATTGACACACAAAGTGAATCAGCACCTGTACTCAATAGGGTCTATCTATGGATCAATTTTCGTTTGATTCCGCCGGTTACTTCCTGAGATATAGCTATCACCCCCGCGCAGAACACGTGCGATTGCTCCACCCCCCTTCAAGATATTGACAAACAAATTGAATCAGCACCTTTACTCAGTAAGGGCTACCAATGTACCAATTTTCGTTTGATTCCGCTGGTTACTTCCTGAGATATAGCAATCACCCCCGCGCAAAACACGTGCGATTGCTCCACCCCCCTTCAAGATATTGACAAACAAATTGAATCAGCATCTTTACTCAGTAGGGTTTACCTATGGACCAATTTTCGTTTGATTCCGCCGGTTACTTCCTGAGATATAGCAATCACCCCCGCGCAGAACACGTGCGATTGCTCCACCCCCCTTGGAGAAATTCGCTAAAAAAAGTCAGGTGCACCAGTTCACATATTGGTACATATGTGCAAAAATTTTTGTTTGATTTCATGTCGTAGTTTTTGCTCTAGCGCGGCCACAAAAACTGGTCACACACATACAGACTCACACACAGACACACAGACAGACATTTTCCAAAAATGGTCGAAATGGACTCAGCGCACCTCAAAACGTGCAAATCCGTCAAAATTCGACATTCGAAAATATTCACGAAACCAATACTTTCTTCTATATATTAGATATAGAAGAAAGTAAAAACAGAACAAGACAAATAACATGGTGCAATACAAAAACAGCAAGACAAAGGCCATACAAAGTACAGAGATACGAAAAGCAAGCTGTCTCCGAGCAGAAGTTCCCCAAACGGAGACGATTTTAGGCAGAAATTACGACATCAATCCCAGCGGAATGCTACCGACGTTTCCTGAAGTAGGCCCTTAGTGTACTTTTCCCTGTGTAGCGAGAGGAGGCGGCTCAAAGTAAAATTAATTTCCCACTCTCCGCATTTTTCCCCTGATGGCTGTCATAGTTACTGCGCAATTAACCCATTAATGCCTGACATTTTTTTCCAAAGATATTTTGTATACTGGTTACAAACAGTGTTTGATAGACAGGAAAAATAATAAAAAAAATATTATGTAAAAATATTTTTTTTATTGTGGAAAGAAAAATTTTCCCTTAAAAGTTACGATAGACCCCAGAGGGTATATATTTTTTTTACTAAAATTTTTTTATGCCTACGATATAATATTTAAAAAGACATGTTATAAGGAGAGATAAAATCAGCAATTAACATAAGCTGGGAAGCTGGGAATAACTTTGAAAACTTAGCTTTTTTTCTTGAGATTGTGAAGGATGTCATTTTTGATAAAGATCATATTAAAACTGCTACAGAACACTCTTTATAATGGTTATGTGCTGCAATCTGTTAATAACGAATTGAAACAATACCAAGGTACCCATTGAACACTATTATTTGGTTGAAATGTTCATTTTGGGGAAATTCAGACCCTTTTTTGGACCGTTCCTAAAAAGGGACGCTAGGCATTAATGGGTTAAATTTTTCCCCACTTAACTTTTGCAACAATGGTTAAATGCAAACGGTTAAAATTGCTTTGCTAACTATTACTGTGTTGAAAAATCAACGTTAAAAAAGCACAACATTTTTTTTGAAATGTTTGCTGTATTAATGTATGACTAGATTTGTAAGAAAACGTTGAGAAATAACTGAGACATGAGTATTGAGGATATAATTAAAAGCGTAAGCCTAACTCGATAAACATGAAAGAAATGAAATGCCTCAACAGCAGTGCATAAAAAAAAGAGTGGAGCTGTTTTCTTTCGTACGGTTTCCATGGATACGGCTCAGAATTTCTAAACTTGATACGTTTATTTTAAAGTAACCTAGTATAAATAGGGAAAATCTTTCGCGCGCAACTTGTCTTTCTCTTTTTTTTCTTTATCCATTAAGCAAACCATTTTTATTCGATACAAAAGAACTAGTGTTCGAAGTTATAATAAGTTTAGTGTAATTTAAACAACCCCCCTCCCCAACTCTCCCTTAATAGGACTCTCAATGCTTATAAACATGAAAGCATTGATTGCATAGTTAAGACCGTCAATGTCATAACTGATGCAGACTTAAACATCAGTTTCTATTTAAAGTAAAATGAGGTAAACAGATCAATTACAACGAACAGTGAAGTAAAGATTTTTTTCTTTAATTAAGGTGTAATAGCTTTTTCTTCGAAATCCATTCAACGTATTAAAGGAATATTTAAGCTAGTAATAACTTCTTCTCAGCAAAATAAACAGTCAAAGAAAAGGAAATTCCTTCTCTTTATGTTCAGATGATATGCTTTGTTTTAAATTATCTTAGTTCATAAAACCGGGTCAGATGTATTTTTCTTTTGGTTTTATAACGAGAATTTTGATAGCAGTGAAAATCCTGTTTAAAATCTAAATTGCAAAACGTGGAGCGAATTCTCTTAACGTTCGGTTTTAGAATTTTTGATTTAAATGAGCTAAAAGCTATGGTTTAAATGGGATGTTTCACATATAGGTGTTGATATTATTTTTCACCAGCTTATTACCCGGCGTTGCCCGGGTGCTTATTAGATACATGGTAATTACCGCATGAATTATAATTGTTTCTTACTTATTTCATGCTAAAATGAAATAGGTGAGCTTTTAATTGATAAATTATTGTCAATCGTAATCTTTGTAGGAAATGCTCATATTTAAATGCGCTAAATTTTGTCAATTTGTTTGCTTAAAGGCTTATATTTATTGCTCTATCTATTTAAAATAGAAAGAAAATGGCTAGATTGAGACAAAAAATTTGAATTTTGAGCTTTTTGGATTTTTATAAAATTTCAAAACCGCGCCTATGTGCATTCTAGTATATCAAGAAACCTCTATGTCATGTTTGATCAAAATCCGACAAAAACTGTGGATTTGTATAAGGAGCAAACATACAAAAGAACAAACAAACATACATCCATTTTTATAAAAATAGATATCTATTTTTCTTAAATTTGTCAAGTTTATCGCTAAAATTGCAATAAAATCGTGGTATTGGTTTTTATCGGTTATTAAAGCCCAAGTAGTCAACTATAGCAAATTTAAAGCAGAAAGAGCACGTTTTTTTTTTCTTTTTACGGAGCACCATGACAGTGGAAGTCCGATTTAGCTCAAACACACATGTCACACGGACCCATTTATAAGGTAGGCATTAGGCAACCATTCACGACCGTATATTCACACTAAGAAATGACATAAGAGAGAGAGAAAGTACTTCCGTGAAGTTAAAAATACAAGACAACGTGTTCAAAAGTACAAACAAAATATTAAAAAGAGTTTGAAAACTCTAGCGAATAGCTATTTCGGGGCTATGCTAATAAATGCTAATAAATGAAGCCTCATCATCAGTGTGAAAAGGGGATGGTTCAACTGACCACAGTCAAGTGAACAAGGAATGCGAGACAAGCGAAGGTAAATACACAAAACAGAAATCGTAGGTCCGCAGAAACAGTTACGTCATGGGTCAAAGAGGACAACTGCACAACAAGGATTACGTCACAAACGAAAAGGTTTTTAAATAAATTTTTTCCAAATGTTAAGGAAAGGAGGGGTGCTAGACAGATCGTTGACAACTAAATCAGAATTTTTCCACATATAATAGGATTTCCAAAAATCTAAATCAAAAATTGAAGAACAACTATGGATAATTTTTACAGAGGAAAAATCAAAAATATGACCACATGACCAACAGTGTTGGGCAATGGAAGTGCGTTTGAAATCTTGTTTTTCAACACAATTTTCATGTTCTTTAACTCGGAATTTTATAGCACGTTGTGTCTGTCCTATATAAGTTAACTTGCACTGGCATGACATATCATAAATCTCCCATTTATCAAGACCCTGAACTGGATGTTTAAGTTGCGAAAAATGCAATTTATTCACAGGAGGAAAGGCGACAGAAAAATTGAACTTTTTTAAAATTCTGGTAATCTGAAAGCTGATTCTGGGAAAATATGGTAAAACAACAGTGCTGGAATAGTTCTCCGAAGTAGATGTTTGCTTTCGACTAGTAGGATTGATTAATTTCTCATAAATGGTATCCGTGACACCGACTGTGAACCCATTGTCCACAGCAATGCTTTTCAAATAATTAAGTCAGTAAACAGTAAACTAGAATTGGAACAAATAGACAAAGCACGGGAAACAAAAGTAATAAAAACGGCTAACTTTTGTTTATGGTGAATTGGATGTGCGGGTCTATGGAATTTAAAACAGATAAAAGATTAGTATGGTCACGGAGAGACGAGTCCAAAAAAAACAAACGCATCAACAACGCACCTCACGTAAAAATCGAACTGAAAACCCTAAATAATTTGACCTTGAAATTATGCATATATATATATATATATATATATATATATACTAGCTGACCCGGCCACGCGTTGCTGTGGCTAAGGTATGGGTTAAACTATAATGTTTCAATAGAAACGAAAAACTGTATTACCGTTATAGAGATCAACTTTATATAAATATGAATTTGAGTTCAAAATATGAAAACAATCGAACATAAATTTCCTAAGTTTGCTAGAAACAAAAAATCAAAAAAAAAAAAAAAATGTAGTAGTTTAGTATTTAGAAATATTATATTCAAGCTTGTAACAATCGAGTTAATTAAAAATTTGCTAATTGCTATTGTAACATTTATTTTTTAATAATGTAGGTAGGGTAGATAATTAACCAATATTATTTGTTATTTTTTGAATTATAAACATTTTTAATTTCAGTTTAACTCAACACTAATCACTGCACAATATTCTTTGTTAATCTGTCTCTTGTAAACAAAAATAGATTGGATGGTTTTCCCACACGGGAGTAAGTAACCTATAGTTGCCCATGGGGCAAAAACATGGATTTTCTAAATCTAAACCGCAAATTGACATTGTTTGTCCTTGGGACTTATTAATGGACATGGCGAAAGCTAAACGAATGGGAAACTGTAGCCTTTTGAAGGGTATTGAAGATTCTGACGGTGTCATTGGGATACGTGGCAACAAAACTACTTCATCTTTAAACTTGCCAGTCAAAATGATTGCCTCAATAATGTTCCCGGTGATTTTTTTGATAACTAAACGCGTACCATTGCATAATCTCGGTGGATTTAAATTACGTAGAAGAACTATGTGTGAACCAATTTTTAACCGCAGATTATGTGGTGGTATTCCGGGTATGTTTAAAGAATTTTAGCCAAGAATACAGAAAAGCTGGTAGCTAAATAGATAATTTGCAATAAAAAATATATTGCCGTCCTAAATTGAGATAAAAACTATCCTATCATTTAAGTTGGACCAAACTGAAACTGCGTGTAAAATTTGGTTAAAATCGGTTCAGTAGCTGAGGATTCCATTGGCCACAAACACAGGGACACGTAATTTATATATATATATATATATATATATATATATATATATATATATATATATATATATCTATATATATATATATATATATATATATATATATTGCTTAGAGATGGACAGACATACGGAAAAAAATGTTATCAAAAATAAAAGTGTTTTGTTCCAAGCAAGCAAGAGTCAAGTTACATAATTCATTGATTTCAAAGTGTGAAAAATGATGTTCAGGCATTCTTATTTTGAGACAACCTAACGCACCTTCAACAGGCACGTTAGTAAACAGAGAATTAACGTCGAAAAAAGTCATTATGTGGTTGTTAATTGGGAAACTGCGGAGTTTATTGACAAATTCTGTGGAGTTCTTGACAGTAAAACTGTTGCTGGACAGAAGAGGTGAAAAAACAGAAACCAAAAACTTAGCCAGTTTGTAGGATGCAGTATCAATATTGGAAACTATGGGACGAGGAGGAACAAGTGGTTTGTGTGTACTTCCATGCCCGAACTGGGTTACGAAACCTGGAATCTCCCCAATCTTAGTCAGAATTTCTGACCTGAGACAAGATGGTCGACATAGGAATTTGTAAAATGTCTGATACGTGCATTGCCTACTCTGTTGTAACACAACATGCTTGTTTCAGATTTTCTCATTAAGACTAGGGATGCACCGATTAATCGGCCATAATCTGCCGCTTTGCTGATAATTAATAATCGTCAAAATTGGGTCAATTGATCGGTCAAAAAATATTTTTTAAATAGTATTCTTCAAAGTATACTTCACTAAGAAACTATGATGAATAATTTTATTAACAGTAATAATCATCCTCACAGTTGATATAAAATTTTTAATGAATTAATTCTTCTACTTTGAATAAATATACATAGACAATGATGCAACATTTTTCATGTGGCGATAGTTTTTTCCTTAGTACAGTGCTTTTAAATAACCTCTAATTTTCACAAAATAAAAGTCTTGAATTAAATTGCTACTAATTATTAACAAAATTAAATTTAAAGTACTCCTAAATTAGAGTGCTCACCACAGATTCTTCCTCCACTTTTTTTTTTAAATTGTTATGTACAATTAACATAATTAACAATGTGTTAATGTAAAATTATTGACAGTAATATGAAAATTGGTTCCAAGAAATTTGATAAAATATTGAAATTTTTTTGCAAAAATTAGAAAAATGGAAAAAAAAATCTCCTCTTAGAAATAAATTACTTACTATTTCTAAACTCTGAATTGTATAAAAGATAAAAAACAGTGATAGTAAAATTGGCAGTATTAAAATCAATCATCCTTAACATTAATCGGCTCAACCGATTAATTGGCTGATTTTCAACAACCGATTAATCTGTAATCGGCCAATTTGCTTCATCCCTAATTAAGACGCAGTCATGCGCATGATTTTCTTTCTCTTTAAAATAAAATTTGCTAGTTAAAAAAGGTGTGAACTATGGAAAACTTAAGTGAACATTTAATTTATGATGTGCTTGATAATATTCGAGTACATAGACGGCGTATGCCTGTCCTTGTAAAATTAAGAATGTAGTTATGAAGGTTTAAAAGCAATAATAGATATCTGGTGGACTACAGTTGGAGAAAACCCAACTTGGCAGCTTTGTGAAGACTACGCAGATCTTAATAACGGAATTACGAGGATGTCAGGTTAGATTTGCCGCAATTATAGTTAAATTTTATATCAACGAAAAAAAGTTTTGTGCTGAAAGCAGACAATTTAAATAGGTAAGCAAATAAAATTTAGTACATCGAAAAGTAGATGTCATAAAATCAATTTTATACGCACACTAATGACAAAACCAGAAAACAAAACAGCTTCAACAACTGCAACAGTAAAACTTTAAACTTTAATTACTCGCAATTTCTATTTTGTCACATGACTTCTTCATCTCCCAAGTCCTTCAGTTTAAGACTAGTAGCTATAAGTGGCATAGAGAATGAACGTATAGCCGATCTTAACACGTCAAACAGAATTTAAAAAATATATTTGTCAACAATATTAACACTTTTACTCAACTTAGTCTTATTTCTTCTGAATTAACCCTAACGAAACTACCTAAAAACAGTTCAAAGGAAGAAGTTACCAATCTTCACAGACGGGTTGTCTTCCAGATATGAAAGAAAAACGTGCTCCGTTCGAAGGGTTAATTTACGTACAATCTACTGGCAGTGGAAATATGATGCCTTTTAGTCATGATTCTTCATTTCATCCTATTATGTTGACAAAAAAAATTATCTCCACTTTTTAAAAGTAATGTTGAAATTGAAAAATATGGTTTGATTTCCAGAAAAAAAATTTCAGTGGATTTCATGCAATAGTTTTTTTTTTCTTAGAGTGGTAACAAAAAACTGGTCAAGCACATACAGACACACATACACACCGACAGGCAGACGTTTACCAAAAATGATCAAAATAGACGCAACAAGCGACAAAACTTGCAAATCCGTCGAAGTTCAAAAGTTTTCACGAATCCAATTCTTTCTTCTATATATGAGATATGGAATAAAGTTAAAAAAAAAAAAAGAAAATGCAAGAAAGTGCGAATAATATGTTAGATATCTTCCTCGTTCTTCCTTTCATAGAAATAAGGATAAACTAATTAATATTAAATCAGTCCGCCGGAAAGACCAATATAAATACTATTACTTTGACTTTTTCACGTGTCACATGACCCGGTGCAAAGTTTGGCGAGTAGAGAAAGAATCCAACGAGAGGGAGTGAAAGGGTTGTTGATGAAAGCAACACGGAACCAGAGAAAAGCAATATCTTTATCTGTGTTCTTCAAATACTAAGTTAAAAAATACAGTTTTATTTCCAGAAAAAAAAATATCGCTCTATTTCATTCAGTAGTTTTTTCAGTCAGAAGTTAGTAGTAAAGCTGATCACACACAGACACACATTCACAGACAGACAGACATTTACCAAAAATGATTAAAATAGACGCAGCACACCGCAAAACCTGCAAATCCGTTGAAGTTCAAAAATTTTCACGAATCCAAATTCTTTTACTCTGTACATTAAGTAAGCAATAAGAAAAAAAAAAAGAAATGACAAGCAAGTGCGAATAACATGTTAGGTATCATCCTCGTTCTGCCTTTCATAGAAATAAGGATAAACTAATTAATATTAAATCAGTCCTCCGGAAGAGCAAATATAAATACTATTACTTTGACTTTCTCACATGTCAGATGACCCGGTGCGAAGTTTGTGGCTAGTAGAGAAAGAATCCAACGAGAGGGAGTAGATAGGGTTGTTGATGAAAGCAACACGGAACCGGAGAAAAACAGTTTCTTTATCTGTGTTCTTCAAATACTAAGTAACCATAAAAGCAAAGGAAATTGCAGGGAACTTTCTTCTGATCTCCTTTCACTAGAGTTTTTCAGACGACAATCTGCCCGTAGCTGATTTGGGAAAGATTTATTTCTTCTTTTTAACCTTTGATGAGATTTCTTAAAGCTGAAAGGTTTAGATTTTACCACTCAAACCCAATTTGCCAAAAGAATTCCTTGCGAATAAATGGAGAAAAAGAGGGTAAAATAACCTTTTATTTCCAGGAAATGTGGCATCTGGAATCTTATTTGGAAAATGTAACTCTTAGTTCGTGAAAGTATATACTTAAGAAGATTTTCTCAATTTAATGTTGAAACTTTTTCATGAAATTAATGTGGTATAAATATTTGTGAAAGAGTTCAGAATAAAATCTCCTTTCACGTTTGTTAGATCTTTTTATGTCAAGTACTTAATTTTATGTATTTAATGTTACACACTTTTTTATGAGCACACTTTCCAAACTTAAACATTTTTTCAGAAGCTCCGAAATTTCGTACCAAAGTTTCACACTTACACTTTATTGAAAGCGTTTCACTTTGTGGCCTTATAGTTTTTAAAATTAAAAAAGGAATTAAAACAAGAAGTTCTGTCAAGAACTAAACGAGCCTACTTTCCCGTACATCGACATCGGCATTAGCATCTGATCAATATTCTCTTGATTGTCTGAAACTAAAAATTATGTCAAACATATCTTTATAGCACTTAAAGCTGATTTCTGAAAGCAAAATATACCCCTCTCATCAGATAAAATAGACACGTAAAAAGTAAATAAACGAGTCAATAAAGTTTTGTCGCACCTTTTAAAGAATGTAACTGTTATAGTTCTTCCGTAGAAAAATTCCACAATCGTTTTCAAAAGAAAAAAAAAATAAATAAATAAAATAAAAGTACAAAGAACTTCAAATCACATTTTATCAAAGAAAGAAAAAAAAGTCGTTCGTTAATAAAATGTCTTGAATTTCATTTTTAATCCGTTGCCAGTTGTTAAATATAAATAAGGAATAAAATGCTCTCGTGAATGAAAAATTTTTGTTGACAAAAAAAAAATCGTCTGATAAAAAAAAATAATAATAATAAATTAAACAAAACAAATAAATAAATAAACAAAAAATCGTCTGCCCAGTCAGTCATTTTTTCTGAGCCTGCATTTCCACCATGTTTGCGGAGTCGGAATCAGAGTCCTCACAGAAGATTATTCATTAAAGTACTTTACAATACATTATTTATCAAAACCATTTTCTTACAAAGTTAGTTTGAAGGAAATCCGCCTTGAAGTTCAGAATCAACATTCAATTTAAATTTCTCCGTAGGCGCTCAGGTTAAAATTTTTTCTGAACGGTTCATCATTGAACGAAAAATGGTCCAAATTGAAAAGTGAAATATAGGAATGAGCCTCTCCGAGATCTTTCGAACAAAAAAAAGTTTATTCAATTCGGACGGTTCACTTAAAAGTTATTAGGTGGGGAAAGGTTGTTTGAACGGTTCAATGTTGAACGAAAAAAATGTTCAAATTGAAAATTTAAGTACGGTAATGAAGTATCCTTGCCGAGATCTTTCGAACAAAAAAAAGTTTGTTTAAATCGGACGGTTCACTCAAAAGTTATTAAGGGTGAGAGCTTGTTTGAACGGTTCAATGTTGAACGAAAAATTGTTCAAATCGAAAATGTAGATACGGGAATGAAGTATCCTTGAAAAGATCTTTCGAACAAAAAAAAGTTTGTTCAAATAGGACTGTTCATTCAAAAGTTAGTATTAGTCCGGGAGCTAACTGTCAAAAATCAATGGAATACTGCAAATCGTGATAAGAAGATGCCACTTGGTAGGAATGTTGCTAATGGGTATACAATGAAATTAAGACCCAGAGGCACTTTCAAAAACCGTTTTAATCCAAGATGGCGGCGTTTTTCAAAATGGCGGCCTATGCTACTGTTTTTGCAATTTAACTCACACAAAAGAGTTTTTTATACCAAATTATATGTTTTTCAGGCCAAGGATTTCATTTAGTATGTTGAAAAAAAGCTAAATGTTCATTATGATGTTTATCTTTTTATTTATTTTTAGGAATTATATTGTTTACGAGAAGACTACATGTAGCATCCAAAATCTTTTAGAAAGTTGGCAAATTGCGACCGAAGAAAATAAACTGGGAAACCTGGTGCGGTGGTAACCTAACCATGCTCAAATTAGTCTCCTAAGAACTCCACACAGATCTCCCAGCGGTGCTGCTATTGTTAGAAGCATTCCGAGAAGGCCCGTTTAGTCTGTGGAGTTAGCGACAAAAACAGCCGAAATATTTCACTTCCGGATACCAGTGTGAAATTTGGTACAGAGCTTACGTACATATATAAGAACAAAAAACCGCCGGGAGACACTTGGTCAGGGGTCATGAACTCCCGTGATGACGTCATCAAGATGGCCGCTTTTACAGGTAGATACGTTCGTTTAATTGCTTAAAACTCCATCATAGATTGAAATATTGCAAAACTCAAATGTATCATCTGAAATTCCTTTGAAAGAGCTATTTAGAAAGATTTAATTTATCTTTCTGTCGTCAAGGTCCCATCTGTAATGACGTCATCAAGATGGCCGCTTTTACAGGTAAATACGTTTGTTTAACTCCCCCTAAAACTCCATCATAGATTTAAATATTTCAAAACTCAACTATATCATCTGAAAGCTCTTTAAAAGATCTATTTAGAAAGGTTTAATGTTTATTTCTGAGGTCAAGGACCCACATGTGAGGACGTCATCAAATGGCCGCTCTTACATGTAAATACGTTCGTTTAACTGCTTAAAACTCCATCATAGATTGAAATATTGCACAATTCAAATATATCATCTGAAAGTTCTTTAAAAGAGCTATTTAGAAGGATGTAATTTTTCTTTCTAAGGTCAAGGGCCCACCTGTGATGACGTCATCAAAATTGCCGCTTTTACAGGTAAATACGTTTGTTTAACTCCCCCTAAAACTCCATCATAGATTAAATATTTCAAAACTCAAACATATCATCGAAAAGCTCTTTAAAAGAGCTATTTAAAAAGATTTAATTTTTCGTTCTAAGGTCAAGGACCCACCTGTGATGACGTCATCAAAATGGCCGTTTTTACAGGTAAATACGTTAGTTAAACTCCCCCTAAAACTCCATCATAGATTCAAATATTGCAAAACTCAAATATATCATCTGAAAGCTCTTTAAAAGAGCTATTTATAAAGATTTAATTTTTCTTTCTAAGGTCAAGGGCCCACCTATGATGACGTTATCAAAATGGCCGCTTTTACAGATAAATACGTTTGTTTAACTCCCTTAAAACTCCATCATATATTTAAATATTTCAAAATTCAACTATATAATCTGAAAGCGCTTTACAAGATCTATTTAGAAAGATTTAATTTTTCTTTCTGAGGTCAGGGCCCCTACTGTAATGACGTCATCAAAATGGACGCTTTTACAGGTAAATACATTTGTTAAACTCCCCCTAAAACTTCATCATAGATTTAAATATTTCAAAACTCAACTATATCATCTAAAAGCTCTTTAAAAGAACTATTTAGAAAGATTTAATTTTTCTTTTTAAAGTCAAAGGCCCACCTGTGATGACGTCATCAAAATGGCCGCATTTACAGGTAAATACGTTTGTTTAACTCCCCCTAAAACTCCACCATAGATTCAAATATTGCAAAACTCAAATATATCATCTGAAAGCTCGTTAAAAGAGCTATTTAGAAAGATTTAATTTTTCTTTTTAAAGTCAAGGGCCCACCTGTGATGACGTCATCAAAATGGCCGCTTTTACAGGTAAATACGTTTGTTACACATTTTCAATTTAAAATTGTTATAACTTTTCAACTATTTGTCTTAGAAAATAAAACCAAACACTATAAAATAGCTCTTTTAAAGCGCTTTCGGATGTTGTATTTGAATTTTGAAATATTTAAATCTATGATGGAGTTTTAGGGGGAGTTATACAAACATTTTTACCTGTAAAAGCGGCCATTTTGATGACGTCATTACAGGTGGGACCTTGACCTCAGAAAGAAAAATTAAATCTTTCCAAATAGCTCTTTCAAAGAGCTTTCAAATGATACATTTGAGTTTTGCAATATTTCAATCTATGATGAAGTTTTAAGCAATTAAACGAACGTATCTACCTGTAACTCCACAGACTAAACGGGCCTTCTCGGAATGCTTCTAACAATAGCAGCACCGCTGGGAGATTTGTGTGGAGTTCTTAGGAGACTAATTTAAGCATGGTTAGGTTACCACCGCACCAGGTTTCCCAGTTTATTTTCTTCGGTCGCAGTTTGGCTACCTTTCTGAAAGATTTTGGATACTACATGTAGTCTTCTGGTAAACAATATAAATCTTAAAAATAAATAAAAAATAAACATCAAAATGAACATTTAGCTTTTTTTCAACATACTAAATGAAATCCTTGGCCTGAAAAACATATAATTTGATATAAAAACCTCTTTTGTGTGAGTTAATTGCAAAAGCAGTAGCATAGGTCGCCATTTTGAAAAACGCCGCTATCTTGGATTAAAACGGTTTTTGAAAGTGCCTCTGGGTCTTAATTTCAATGTATAGCCCTAAACAACATTACCACCAAGTGGCATCTTCTTATCACGATTTGCAGTTTTCCAACAGTTAGCTCCCGGGCTATATCGCGGGACCGGTTGTTTGAACGGCTCAAAGTTGAACCAAAAATTGTTCAAATCAAAAAATCAAATATGGGAATGAGCTGTACTCGCCGAGATCTTTCCAACAAAAAAAAGTTCGTCCAAATCGGAATGTTCATTCAAAAGTTATTAGGGGGGGACAGACAGACCGACCGACAGACCGACCGACAGACCGACCGACCGACCGACAGACCGACATACAAATTCCCCATCTCAATACCCTACTTTCAAATTTTTAATTTTTCGATATTTATTTCATTTTTTTGTTTCTTTTTGACTTTTTTTACTTGGCGATATTTTTTTTACTTGGCGATATTTTTTGGACTTGGTGATATTTTTTGGACTTGGCGATATTTTTTGGACTTGGCGATATTTTTTGGACTTGGCGATATTTTTTGGACTTGGCGACATTTTTTAGATGCATTAAGCCAATTTTAATGTTTTTTTCGTCTCTTTTATTTTTAACGGGAAAGTAGGCTAAAAAAGGCAGCAACTAAGTGTCTTTCCCTGAAAGAAAACCTTAAAGGCACGTGGGCCTTAATTTCACATTGTGTTCCGCTGTAAGTCTTACGCAGAATTCATCGAAATCTCTTACGAACATACTAATAACATTATTACCATTCTCGGTTACTTTAAAATAGACGTATCAAGATTAGAAATTTTGTGTCATCTTGGAAACCGTGCGAAAAAAAAAAAAAAAAAACATCTCCACTCTTTTTTTTCTGCACTGCTGCTGAGACATTTCATGTGTTGTATGTTTCTCGAATTAGGCTTACGCTTTTATTTATATCCTCATGTCTCAGTTATTTCTCAACGTTTTCTAATATGTCTGGTCAGACATAAATAAAGCAAACATTTCTAGGAAAATGCTGTGCTCTATTAACGTTGATTTTTGAACAGAGTAATAGTTAACGCGCAAAGCAATTTCAACCGTTTGCATTTAACCATTGCTGCAAAAGCTAAGTGGAGAAAAAGTCCATAGCGCCGTAACTATGACAGCCATCAGAGGAAAAGTGCGGATAGTGGGAAATTAATTTTACTTGGAGCCGGCCACCTTTCGTTACATGGGGTATAGTCAATCGTAAAGCAAGACTGAAATGTTGTGCTGTAATTTACCTACTGTCCAAGATCATGTGTGTGTGTGTGTGTGTTTGAGCAATCACGATTGCTTATTGTTTTTTACTTGACAGTATTTGATATTCCTTTGATTTTTTTTCTCTCTCTCTCTGTGCTTGAAATGCAAAACCTTTTGATCCAAAGGTTTAAGCACCTCCTCGAGGGCGGTTCTCATGTCCCCCGGAACGACTTTATTTATATGATCTTTACACTAAATAGACTCCAACTCACAGCACATGTAGGATACAGCCCCTGGAGTTAATTAAAATTTGGCATCCTAAACAAAATTGTGTTTTGCAGTTATTATTGCGTAAGAATCATTTGTAGAAACAAGAAACCCAACGAGTAGGGTCTTATTCGTGATGACGAAAAGCATAATTTGGATTTAAGACGTCAACGTTTTTTTTTTGTTATGTTTTTTCAGCTCTACTCGTGAAGATAATTATGATCAAGACTTACAGTAGTAAGTTAAGTACTAAAGTCGTCACTTTCAAAATATGATTATCCAAGAAGTACATCATAGCGAAAACATTTATTATCAATGTACTAAATCTTAAGTCAATAACTGCTAGAAAGAGATGGAGAGAGCAAAAATCAAAAGACCAATTTTATTTAAAAGAACGTTAAAAACGTCCCGTTAGAAGCTTTCTACGATAGAAACTAATTGCATTTTTATTAAAGGGCGCACATCATAAACATGATATACAAAAAATAAGTGCGAAATAAACTCACCAAGCATGAAATATTAATCTGGTTTTTGCTTTCAAATGAACATTTCAATATTTTAAGTTGACAAAATATGGCAATTCGGAACATAAAATTCATAAAAATGCAAGCTTGACCTTCTTATTTCTACTTATCCTTAATCAGCAGCAATATAAATGTATTGTCAAAACTGTAATCTCACGAAATCCCCCAAGTCCTCCATGGTGACGAGAAGATTAAGAAGTGTCTGCTCTCCGTGATAATATATTCCCGTATAGAAATCTTTCTCTGAACTTTGATGATCAGATGAAGGAATTGTTGGTGCAACAAACGAATTAAAAGAAAATCGAGCAAAATGGCAGATTGCGGATTGTATTTTTGAGTGCTTTGGCTTTTCTGTTATTCTGCTTTTTCTGGGAGAACACAAGAAGTTCTGTCAGGAACTAAACGAATCTACACTGCAAAAAATGAACTGTTTTTTTACAGTATAATACTGGCAGCCGAGATTCTATTTAAACTATAAAATGCACAGTAATAAACTGTAAAACTGGCAATTTTACTGTTTTTTAAGACTGTAAAGTTAGAAATTTTACAGTTTATTGCCGTAAAATGTAGCTGTTATATACTGCAAAAACAACAGTATAATACTAGCAGCATAGGTTCCAGTCTAAAACTGTAAAATACACGGTAATAAGCTATAAAATTAGAAATTTTTACAGCTTATTACTATAAAATTAGCTGTATATACTGTAAAAACAACATTCAATTTTTACAATGTACTTTCCCGTATACCAACATCGGCATTTTAGCATCTGATAAAAAATCTCTTAATTATCTGAGACGGCAAATTATGTCACCTTTTTAACACATAAAAGTTAGTTTTTTTTTTTGCCTCCAACTCGTTCACTTTCATATTCCATGGTGATGAGGGCATAATAAGCCCGAAACTGCAGTCCATGGATCAAAAGGAACGAGTTGGCGGTGTATTGCATGTTTCTACCTTAGCCCTTGCTTAGGGGCGGTTAGGGCCCTGCTCCACATCAGCGTAAAACGCGACCGAAACCGAAGGCAGAAACCGAAAATCCGGGTACATTCCATAGGAACACACATTTTACGTTTCTGCTTTATTTTTCTGCTTTACGTTAATGTGGAGCAGGGCTCTTACTCATTGCTCTACATAAAGTCGATTTCTAACAACAAAATATGCTGCTCTCATCTGATGAAATAGGCGCGTAAAAAAAAAAAAAAGTCTGATTTCTCAACCTTTTTGAGATATTGACACCACAATTAAATCAGCACCAACACTTAATAGGGTCTACCTATGGACTAATTTTGTTTGATTCTGTCAGTTAGTTCTTGGGATATAGCAGGAACCCAAAGCGCAGAATTCGTTCGATTGCTCTACCACCCTTGGAGGAATTTGCTCCACAATTCAACTGGGACCAGTTCACATGGGAGCACATTTGTGTACCGAATTGTGTTCGATTTCGGTTTTGCTCTAGGGCGGTCACAAATACTAGTGACACACACATTTTCTAAAAATGGTTAAAATGGACTCAGCACACCTCAAAACGTGAAAATGTATCAAAAATCGAAATTTGAAAATTTTCACGAATCCAATTTTACTTCTATATATTAGATATATAGAAGAAAGTAAAAATGCAGTTGAAACTCAGACATCAGCACATGCCTCTATTATTTAAATTGTCCAAGTTTATGTTTATTCTTTTTGAAGATATTCGAAAGCTTAGACTTCATCTCCGGAACTCCAATAGGCATATCTGATCCCTTAGTTTCAAATGTAATTGACAAGTATAGGACAAAGAAGTAAATAAACAAATACGTAAAATAATATATAAAATTTTGTCAATAAATTAATTGAAATATTGTACTAATATCATTCCAATGTTTCGTTCTGGTAGATAATTAGTTTATATGCAGAGTTTTGTTAAAAATTTTCAATAGAGGAATAGAGCAGCATTTGGAGAAACACACGGTTGTACGTAACTAGAAATAATGCAAAACGATAAAATCCCATGACAACAGAGCCAAAGTAACTTTACTGTTGACATCAAGAAAATTTGCATTTCGTCTGGAGCTTTAATTCAGTTTATGATATTAAACACGATAAGAAATTTACAAAATGGTACGAGATGTACTTATGGTACCCATGAGCGGTGAGAAATACGCATAAATGGGGCACAGAAAAATATGATAGTGTAAACTAAACGTCTTAAGGCGTTATTCAGATTTTAGAAACGGAAAATTCAGTACAAAATATTAAATTATACTTAGAAAACTATATTTAGAGCGCAGAATGGTGTTTCAAAAGATAAATTCATTAATATGTCTACTGCACTGTTAAATCTTACATGCACCGCAAACATTTCATCTATGCCAAAATTCGAACGCTGAGTTTCGTTATGCAAACCGTTTTCACTTCCCAATTAATATTTTTTTGCGAAATGTTTGAAACGATTTTATTAGAATTAGACGTATTTAAACAAGTTTGGGATGAGGGTCTTTCCTAAATGCATTTTTTTTAAATGAGCATTTTCGAAGACACATATCTGTACCTCAGAACCAGACTAACGTAAGTCCATTTTCGTCATTTTTCGGTAGAGGGGAAAAACGATTGTCGAATACATCGTCTTTCCCCTCTACTGAAAAATGACGAAAATGGACTTACGTTAGTCTGGTTCTGAGGTACAGATATTAGGGATGCACCGATAAGCAAATTGGTCGATTACCGATTAATCGGTTGTTAATAATCGGCCGATTAATCGGCTGAGCCGATTAATGGTAAGAATGATTGTTTTTAATACCACGATTTCACAATCACTGTTTTTTCTCTCCTATACAATTCCGAGTTTAGAAATAGTAAGTAATTTATTTCTGAGAAGATTTTTTTTTTTCCATTTTCCTAATTTTCATAAAATAATTTCAGTATTTTATTAAATTTCTTAGAACCGATTTACATATTATTGTCAATAATATTATATTGATACATTGTTAATTATATTAATTGGACATAAAAATTTAAAAAAAAAGGGGGAGGGTCTGTGGTGAGCACTCCGCAATTTAGGAGTACTTTTAATTTTCAATTTTAATTATCAGTAGCAATTTAATTCAAGACTTTTATTCTTTGAAAATTAGAGGTTACCTAACACAGTACTAAGGAGAAAACTATCACACATGAAAAATGTTGCAACATTGCAATGTGTACGTTTATTCAAAGCAGGAGAATAAATTTATTAGAAACTTAATATCAACTATGAGGATTATTATTGCAGTCGATAAAATCAAGCACATAGTTTCTTAGTGAAGGTACACTTTAAAGAATAATATAACAAAAAATTTTTTTTAGCCGATTAATCGGCGTAATTTTGCCGATTATTAATAATCGGCAAAGTGGATGATTATAGCCGATTAATCGGTACTGCCGATTAATCGGTGCATCCCTAATACATATAATACACAAATAAGATTAAAAGATTCAAAGTTTTAAAAGGGGCAAACATATTTCGGAGGCAACAGCCTCCTTCTTCAGTGCCCAGCAAGCAAATGGAATGAAACAAGGTATTGGGTGAGTTTAAATACGAAACAGGGAAGAAGACGGACCAATCAGATCTCAGCATGTGCTGAGGTACAATTTGACGTGTCCGAATATGTTGAGCCAATCGATTAAAATTTGAGAGATGTGTAGAACAGCAAAAGGTTCATCACAGAGATTATTTAAATTTTTGTGAACATAAAAGGTTTCTAGAAAATCTAATTCACCTGATTCACCTACAGTAGTAAGTCTGCGAATGATTTAGGCTTCCGAAAAATCAAAATTATGCCTTGTGTCCCAACAATGTTTGGCAATAGAAGATTATCTGAGTTTCAGTTTTTTAACAGTTTTCATGTTCCTTTATATGAAATTTTAATAACCGTCTTGTCTGTCCCATGTATCCAATTTTACATTGGCAATTAATGTAATAGGCAGGCTCTACAAAAAAACAAGCGTTTTATTAGAACGAGATTCAGCTGTATAGAGCTAAAATTAAAAATCTGGTATGGACCCCACACTACTTCCTCTTACGTGTCAATTTCTTAGTGGATACCTTGTTAAAATAGAGCTTGGAGTGAGCAAGATAACAATTCAAATATTTACACCCCTAGCTTGCCTTGAAACAATGAAAAAAAATGTTTTACAATAATTAATTTTCTAAATATTGCCGATTTAAACATCATTCAGTGGATTTTTCGCAATATATCGCCGATAGCGCCAAACTGAACCCAAATTCAAAAAATATTTTTTTGTGCCAAATTTGTCGCCTACTTGGCAATATGCCGCCAAGTTTGCGTCAAACACTTGGCGACCAATAGCTTGGCGACATATCGCCAAGTGGTTGCGCCAATTCATATCACTTTAGTCTGCATTGAAATTAACATTGGTTTACCCCCAAAAAGAGGTAAAATACCCCCTTGGATTCATTCGAATGCAATCACAAGAGAAGGTGCACAACTAGACACCCCTCAGAGCCAACTTACCAAACCAGAAGCTTCTACGGCATATAGTTTTTGAGTTATGCGACATAAATACGCACATACATACATATGTACATACAGACGTCACGAGAAAACTCGTCGTAATTAACTCGGGGATGGTTGAAAAGAATTTTTTGGCTGCTCATATGATGGTAGGTACATATGCATGTGCTGACCTGTCGAAAAAACGGCTCAACATTCATCCGGGTGTGAGCAAAATCAAAATTTAGACCGAAATTTGAGTTTTTTCTTTTTCGCGATCACAATACTTCCTTTACTACGTAAAAGGAAGTAAAAATGCCGGTCGGATTCTAGGTGTTGAGTTGTAGTAGACTAGTATCACAGAAGAATTGTAACGGCTTTAAATAATCATTAAAGCTTTTTAGTTAGCATATTTTAGACATAACAATGCTTTCTTAAAAAAAAAAACAAAAAACACTAGGATCATTTTAACTGACATTACATTTGTTTTAGAAGAAACAACGTTCTATCGTTTATTTAAATTAAAAAATTTTGCATCTCTTATAAAAAAAAATCAAAAAAAGAAATAGGAGCAAAATATTTCACTGCTAGAATTGAAAGAATTAAACTAAACCGATCTAGAACCGCTCCCTAATTAAGCACTAATGTCAAATTAACGGAAATTTGTGAGCCGAACGAAAAGAAGAGCAAAACGATTGATTGGTTTTCTTAATGAGAATTCTCTGTATGGAGACACATCGCGAACAGAAGAGGGCAGGAGGAAAAATCTTTACAAGATGTCGTCTGGATTCGCTTATCTGTGGCATTTTAAATTAGTTTCGTTAGCGAGCTTGCGGAATTTTTCATTTGGAGTTGTTAACCATGGCGAGAAAAGTGTTGTTTCAACAAACGAGCAAGTTTCAAAAAACCTTAAACACATTCAGCACTATTGATTTTTAGGGCATTGATTTCGTTTTTTTTTTTGCTATTTAGTGACTTGTTGTTCCGGATTGACGGTTAGTATTGAGAAGTAAATACATTTCGCATGGCTGGGCTATGGAGTTATACTTTCCTTATTTACTAGGCTTAACTGAAGAAACAGCATGTTGAAACTTCATCCAACATTGACCCCCCCCCTTCCTCCCAATAATAGGCATCTTTACAAAATAGGTTGATATTATAAAGCAATTGTGATTTTAATACCAAGTACAGTAGTGTGGCAATTAATTGAGAAATGTTCTTTTTTTTTGTTTTATCACACTAAAGCTTACGAATAAGCGCTCAAAATCAACTTAGAGTTTAAATAGCAGTTAATATCAAACTACTAGATGTTTATATGCATCTGGTAAGTCGCAGGCATGTAAATTCTTTCGCCAAGTAGTCATGTTTCGGCAGTGTTAGTTGCTCGTTTGTTGTGGGAGAAACTAGCGTCACTGATATCAGCCCAGAAACACGTGCTAAAGTAATTGAACTTAAATATCACACATCTAAGATGTTAGTAGAAATAGGAAAAATATATGGAGTGAGTACAGCAAGTGTCAGAAGGATATGGTAGCGGTTTCAGACTAAAGGAAATTCTGAAACTAACCGTATTAGAAAATGCGGTAGAAGAAGATTAACTTCGGCTCGTGACGTCAAAATTTTACATCGAATAAGTGTTGTCTACCATAATTTAACTAGTTTTGACCTATCCAAGTTCATGGCGGCATCTGGTGTAGATATTGCACCTTCAACAGCGTGATATACAGGCTGTTAGATCGCGGGCGGATAGCACGTCGACCTTATAAAAAGAACTTCTCACGCCTCGTATGAAGAAAAAAGGGAGGAATGGGCACGAAAGTACAAAATATGGACTGAGAAGGACTGGGAAAAGGTTTTTTTTCTGACTAAATACATTTCGTAGTGTAGGGATTTAGATATAAGTTCGCGAAAAGAAGCAAAGGAGAACCGCTCTGTCAGCATCACATCAATCAAACACCCAAGTATTTGCCAAACAATATGTTTTGGGGTTGTTTCAGCATTTCGGGGACAGAATCCCTTGTTCCTGTAGAAGGAATGATGAATAGTGCAGCTATGAAAACATTTTGAACCAAAATGTACTTCAAAATATGACTAAATTGTGGCCGAAAGGAAATGGCGTTTTCCAACGAGACGGAGAACGATGTCACACTTCTAAACGAATTGCAAATGTCTGCTGTAAAAACAAGCTTACTATATTAGATTGGCCCGGAAACTCAGCCGGACCTCAATCCGATCTAAAAAAAAAAAAAAAAAAAAAAAGGTTCACAAATTGGACAGTACAACTTGGTACAACTATGGAAAAGCTAATTTTATCTGTTTTTGACAAATGGTACAAAGACTCTTAAATCAAAAGTATATTTTCCATTCTAGTACATTCAGGAGGAAGTCATATCAATTATTAGTTTTAAATTTATTCATACAAAGTTTGAATAAAACTGATTTTTTGGGAAAAAATGCATTTCTCAATTAATTGCCACAATACTGTACACTGCTCGACATTGAAAATGCAACACCAAGAAGGAGTGGTCAGAAATTGATGAAATTTGGTAAGAAGACAGAGACAGCATGGAACAATAAGTGATATTTATTTCAAAATAAATAAGCAAAATTTAGAGCGAGGACGGCGTCAGCTCAGTAAAGGCCCGGTTTCCTAGGAGTGAAATCGTCGATCTCTGGCGAGGCGACAGCCGCCGCCGCCTTCTGCGCATGCGCCTGAGCCGCAGATTGACGTCGCTTCACTCCACGCACCAATCAGACTGGTTCTGATTCCAGCGTGCGTCGCGCCTGGCGTCGCCGACGATTCTAGGATACCAGGCCTTAAGAAGTAGGACCACCGCGGACAGCGATGCACGAAGAAACTTGTCTAGGCATGGAGTCAATAAGCCTGCGGATGGTGTCCTGAGGGATGGCACTCCATTCCCTTTCAACCATTTGCCACAGTTCGTCCTCTGAACGAGGCTGTGACAGGTTCTGCAAACGGCGTCCAATCACGTCCCACACATGTTCGATTGGTGACAAGTCAGGAGAGTATGGTGGCCAGGAAAGCATCTGTACACCTCGTAGAGCATGTTGGCTGATTCGAGCACTGTGAGGCCGGGCGTTATCCTGTTGAAAAATTGCATTTGGCAGACCCTGAAGGTAGGGGATTGCCACCGGCCGCAGTACATTATCTACATATCGTTGGGCCGTCATAGTGCCCCGAATACGAACTAGAGGTGATACGGAATTGTATGCAATAGCGCCCCAAACCATTATGCCACGTTGTCGCGCTGTGGGGCGTTCCACAGTTACTGCCGGATTCGATCTTTCTCCACGTCGACGCCACACACGTATGCGATGACTATCGCTGGACAAACAGAAGCGGGATTCATCTGAGAACACTACGGTTTGCCATTCTGCCATCCACGTCGCTCTGGTCCGGCACCATTCCAAACGTTGGAGTCTGTGCTGTGAGGTCAATGGCAGTCTTCTTAGCGGGCGCCGTGATTGCAGGCCACGTGCAACCAGTCGACGGGAAATGGTTCTGGTCGACACAGGAACATCCAGGGTACCTTGCACGTGCTGCAGAATCGACGTACAAGTGACTTGCGGGTCCGCCACAGCTTGTCGGTGAATCCGTCGATCCAAGCGGTC
>JAXGGA010015595.1:0-28756 GCA_038373865.1 Uloborus plumipes
GTTTCACTCCTATATGTTGCTTTTAATACGGCGACCTTAAGTATTGGTTGTACTTTTATTGTTGTTGATTCTATAGCGAGAGCGGAGTACTGCAGTCAAGTAACGAAACTTTTTTTTTTAAATAAAATGTTTGTTTTTGTTGAAAATTTTTCTTCGAAAGAAGACATAAATACTTGTACTGAAATAAAATTTAGAAATGTAAGTAAAAAAACAATTAAATCAGGTTTTCACATTCCCCAAAACCCAAGAAAAAACAAAAATTCGCTGTTTCCCCGAAACGGCATTAAAAAAAATGAATTTCAGTTATGGGCGATTCTCTGTAAACTGGTAATTGGCTGTCCGGACCGAGTATTTTAAAAATAATAAAGTGTAATAAAGTAATTGTCAGTCTTAATACAAGTAAAGCATTAATACTCTGTGGCCCAATTGTATTTGGAGCGATAACAATTTAATTTTTTTTTCTAGACATTATCAAAGTGCTAAAAACACAGTCCCCTGGCTGTCCCAATCGCATTGTCTAACACTTCAAGGTAATATTCCAAAAATCCTATCAACACTACATACATTTGGCTATTAATATCTTAAAATAGAATAATGCAGCTACATTTTTTTCATTATGTAAGGTCTAATTACGTATTTCTAAAACTTAAAATTGTCATGTAAATTCTGTCCGGAGATTTTTCAAACAGTCCCCTGAGACAAATTCAAAGCTCCTATAGAAAAAATCTGTTAGGGCCATGCTCCACATCGACGTAAAGCAGAAAAATTAGGCAGAAGCGTAAAATTTATTCAATGGTGTTCCTATGGAAAGTACCCGGATTTTCGGTTTCTGCCTTCAGTTTCGGTCGCGTTTTACGCTGATGTGGAGCATGGCCCTTACTCTTGCAAATGTTTTTTGACATGAAGTTTAAAGCAATCAGTGTGAATTTGCTGAAATAGCCGAGAACGGTGTTTAAACGATACTTTTTTTGTTTGAGAGCTACATTTGTGATGAAAGTAAGCATCAGGGTCGTTGCGAAAACAGTCCTCTGGGAAGTGATTTTATTAATGTCAATTAGTTTAATTATGAAACATATTAGTTATTATGTCAACGATTTGTGCCTAAATTTATAGGTAGTCTCGTAACTAATTATGTTCCAATAGTTTTGCAGATATTACGCAACAAAGAGCAAAAACACAGTCACCTGGCACAGTCCCCGCCTAGTTATACCAGGCGGAGGACTTACCCCCTATCACAATTTATCAGAAAAACACAAGCTTCAATTGGCTCTCTTTCAAAGCAAAGTAATAGATTCATTTTCTGAGCAATAGAATAATAATTATACGAACATTTCAAAAATCCATGCCCGGACAGATTTCGTGTGAAAAATGACGAGTTTACAGAGAATCGCCCTTACATATTTGTGGCATTCACTCTACGATATATTAGATTTAGAATCAATAAGAGACCAACTTTCACCAAATACAGCTTAATGTCTGTTGCTTTTGATTGTCTTAAAAATGTTAGAAGTTTTATATGCAATTGGTTAGTTTTTTACCAGTAAATAAACGTCTATGTTTTCACCAATATACTGCCTTCTTTTCGTAGATCATCACAATGATTTCTAACTAAATTAGACTATAAATCACGAAATACATGATTTGGTTTGCAATATGCGGAAGGATACTGAACAACAAGATGGAAAACCAAATTGCAAACAGTGAAGTGTTTTTATAAACAACTAGCTACTTGGCCTGGCTCTGCACGGGATCTATAATTCAACTTCCCAGAGATGGCCTATGACTCCTCCTTTTTTCAGGATTGTCCATTTTTAGGAAGGGGTGATACGCAGACGAAAATTGAGGAATGGGATTCACAATTGATGGGGGAATTTGAATGGGTAGAAATTGTAACCTATTTTAAGGAATGGACTCGTTTTCTCATTTGATTGACTCCAGCCATCTCGTCGCGGTTTAATTATATCTTGAGGAAAAATGTCATTTCAAGTGACGTGTGTGTCTAAAAGTCCCGATTAAATTAAAGTCGATAGTTTGCTAGAACGCAGTACGAAAAATCAATCAATCGCCAAAAAAATTTTTAATCCGTCCGTTACAAGAAAAGCCTAAAGTAAGAGCAAGACTTTTATTTGTTTATGTTCAAGAAAAAATGGCAACACCTTTTTCTCATTAATAATTGACTTCACCCTATTTAATTTCTTTCACGTTCGTGCAGACGATTTTTACAAATCCAATTTAAAATGGAGATTTCCAAATTTTCAAATGCCCATATCATTCTTCAGGGTGGAGATATTGATTAGTGGTTTTGAAAACCTTTGAAAGGAAACTTTCCTAACACGTATTTTTTGCTTTCTTTCGAATGAGACTAAGATCGAGAAGATCCAATAAGTATTTCGCTAGATAGAGCCATTTTGAAGTCCTTTATTCGAAATTCGAACTTGTCGGTATTTTTTCCCGCTCAAAAACCACCCTATGATTCTTCCCGGGTGCCCAAATATCTCCCTGCCGAATTCCGTCCAGAACTGTGGATTTGCATAAGGTACACACACACACACACACACATAAACATACATATTCTTAGTTTTATTTACGTGGATTGTAATGACGCCTTTTATATTTATTGTAAGTTGACCCAAGTAGCACACTTCGTTTTTTAAAGGTTGTAAAATGGTTATTAACGTTGTAACAACGGCTTAAAAACGTTTATAAAACGTTTAAGGGTTATTTGTGCTACCTGGGGAGGCACATAAATACGTCTGAAAAGTGTTATTTAAGTGTCAGCCGAAAAAGATCTTATTAACGTTCAATAGAGTATTTTCCCTTAATAGTAGAATGATGTGAGAGTTGAGTTGCATTTTTCAAAAATCAGGTCCAAAATAATAATCAGCTCATAGTTTTGAAAAAAAAAAAAGGTATTTGCTTGTCACTTGGCAAAAGGCTCATTTTTAAGAAAAGTGCACTAGCTCTGTAATCCCCCAGAACGTTTTTTACACTTAAATAACTTAAAAATCGACTAAAAATGTTAAAACTGTCATAAAATTAAAGAGAAGTGCAGAAGCTCGGCTTTCATGAGCTACCACGCAAATTAAGCCTTGTTTGTGTGTAAATAGGATATTGCACAGCAGATTGACAAAACTTATTTGGATCCTTAAATTATCTTACATCTTCTTTAAATTAAGAGTAGTTGGTACACATGGAACTTTTGAAAGTCGTTTCAAATTTTAAGTACATAAGCAAATTTGTAAACTGAAATTTAATAGAGTAATTTTCACTCATGAAAAAAGACTTGTTAGAAATAAGAAAGTCAGGTTCACTTGCTACGTGCAGCGGATGTTACATTGGATAATAAAATAGCAAAGCTTAAACCCTGAAATATCAAGTTTTTAATGAACAGAAGTCTCAGACTTTTATTTTAAAATTTAGCATCCACTAATGGTTCCAAATCGGCATATTTTTTAATTAGTAGAAAGCAGAGATATTTACTTAACTTAGCATTTCAAGATAAAAGTATATATTTTCAACATACTTCTGCCAATCAAGTCTGAAATTAGATTATAAGTCACAGACAAAATCTTTTCAGTTGTATCATGTTAACAGATATCAAATGAAAATCAACGTTGTAAATGACTTGTTTAGGGTCATTCCATAGTGACTAACGCATTTTGCAACAAAAATGTAACTTTAGTCACAATGCCTTTTTTGCTGAGAAAATACCTCTCAGCAGTTATTTTGCTTCAAATTCTTAGCAGAAATGTCCCGTATGCCACCATCTGAAACTTAAATCTACAATTCAAACCATAAATCATTCTTTATACTTTAGGCGTCGTACAAAAAGAGTTCGAAAATCAGCTGCGAATGTTACGTTAGTCACTATGGAATGACCCTTTAGAGGAATTTATCCTAAGTTAAAGAAACATGTTTACCGAATTTTCAAACACAAAATTATCTATCTAACTCTTTACAAAAGTCATTTTGAACACGATTTATTGATTGTAAATTTCCTCATTTGCATTTTCTTAAGCAAAAATTTACGATTATATGTTTTTACCTCTTTGTTTAACACCGAATAAGTACTAGGAAGTGGTCAAGTAAATTTTCTAAACAATCACGACTCTTTGACAAGCTGACAAAAAGTATTCTTTCGAACTTGCAAGACTTTTAGAACAGGTTGAACGTGCGAACAATGCTAATTGTAATTCACAGCCGAGCACGGGGATAAATTGGTCGCTGATTATAGTCATCTGCGCTAAGACGAGAAGCAGATTTGATGGTGTAAAACCTTTTCCTCGAGGTATTCCTGAAGGTATTTTTAGCGATTGTATCTGCTTCTTAAAACGTCGCTTGTTTATGAAAAGGTAAGTTGAAGTTATCTTGATGATGTCGATTTTAAGACAGTTATTATGTAATTTTATTTTTATGATGATTTAACCCCAGATTTAGCGGTTTTGGTTCGTCTGATTGAAAACAATTTTCATGACGCAGTGGACGCCGGTCTTCCGCGCATTTACGCATGCGTCAGGTCTTCTCTGATCTTACCAAAGTAGGGGTGATGGGAAAGATAACAAAGAGGGGAAGAATAACAAGAAGCATTTTGAGCCGTATCAAACAACGTGGAACGATGCTCATTTCAAATACGTAGTTTAGTTGAAAGTGTCAAAAGGACAGCAAATGCAAGTGTTAAATTGAAAACTTCGGAAAGTTCCCACTCACAACCCATCACCCCTTTTTCAAGTGGAATGGTTCGCGAGTGCTATACTACACTGCAAGGTTTCTTGACAAAAACGTCGTGACGTCAGCGTGACGTTAGCCTATGAAAAACGAGCTAGATAAAGCGTCACAGCCTACTTGGCGAATTAGAGGAGATTGCTAACTGCTTGTGAGTTCTTATTGGCTCGTCCCGTAGTGACGTTCGGTGTCAAGTTAAGTTGCTGTCTAGTATAGGCGCGGTTTCACGGACAGACAGTAGGGGTGCGACATCGAAGACAAAACATCGATGTTTCAAGACATCGATGTTTCGAAATTAAGACATCGATGGTATTGATACATCGACCAAAAAACATCGATGTTTTAAAACATCGATCTTTTTTTATAAAAATTACTTACACATTTAAATGTATAGTAATACAGTAACTCCCCAATATATTGCGCCTCTTTATATCACTCGATTAGATTTATCTTTTGTCTCCTGAAAAACATCAACCGTATGATATCGATGTCAAAAAAAGAAAACTTTTTTAGTGAGATAGATACTGCAAATGTTGATTAACTGTATAACTTTTATTTATAGCATATTTTTCTGAAACTTTTTTTGTTGAAATGTAAAACACCGTCATCAGAAAAAAATTCTAAAGCAAAAAAAAAAAAAAAAAAAAAAAAAACGATGTTTAAAAATTGTTGACCGTAAATCGGTAGAAATTAAAAAAAAAAAAAATCAATACGATAGATATTGCAACTGTTAAAGATGAATCTTTTTTATTGCATATTTTTATTGCTTTTGCTGAAGTGTAAAACAGACATCGAAAGAAAAAAAAAACATCGAACGTGAAACAGAGATCATTAAAAGACATCGATCTTAAAACATCGATGGTAACTATCAAAAACGTCTTCTAATGAGATTGATAGTGTAACAGCGGATTAACAATGTAACTTTTGGCCCATATCTTGATGATTTTTTTTTTTTTTTTTTGTTGCTGAAATATAAAACATTCACATAAAGAACACTAACGAAATAAGTAAAATTTAAAAGAAAATGGCGAAAGCAAATTAGAAATGTTTTAGAAACATCGAGAGCAAAACATAGACAATAATCATAAAAAATAATTTCTAATTAGATTAATACTGAAACTTCTGATTAAGAATGAAAACTTCTTAGTGCGTATGCATATCGCATATTTTTATCAAGCATTTTTTGCTGGGTTATAAAACATCGACATCGAAAAAAACATCGAACCCAAAACATCGATGTTGTGAAAACATCGACCCTCTAACATCGATGGTAAAAACATCGATGTTTTCGCAAAAATATCGATGTTTCCAAAACATCGACATCGATGTCGCAGCCCTAACAGACAGTAAATGTTTTGTTGCTGTAAAACATAAACAAGTCTTTCTTGACGAAAGAATTATGTCTTACAAAAATAGTCCCTTTCGCCCTCCCCCCTTGCTGCGATGTTGATTGAGAAACATATGAATATTACTCAAAGAAAAATGGGTTAATATTTTATGAAGAATAATACTGCAATTTTTTGAATCGTTACAGTTATGAACATTATCAAAGTAATGAATCCTAATATTGTGCGATAAGTTTTGGTGCAACAACTATTTGTAGTAGGGGTATTTCACGGTATTTAGTAACGTAGGGGTGTCCGTAACAAAACTTTTCAAAAGTTTACAATTTTTACATATATTGAAAAAGTACATTTTAAGGTATATGAATATCATTTTTTTCATAGTTAACTTTATATTATGTTTCTAATTGCACTCGGAACATTGAAAATGCAATTTTCACTGTTACGGACTCTACATTGAATTTTTCTTTAAATCTGGCTTTACTTTTTCTTTAAATCTACAATCATCTTTTTCACAATCCATAACTTTTTGCAGAACCCACTTTTTGGTTAAAATTTTTAGCTATATTAGAGATGAGCCTTTACTTTATCTGTCTCAAGTACCAGTTTTGGCTTGAAAATCGGTTTAAGCCAGATTTAAAGAAAAATTCAATGTCGAGTCCGTAACAGTGAAAATTGCATTTTCAATGTTCCGAGTGCAATTACAAACATAATATAAAGTGAACTATGAAAACAATATGATATTCATATACTTTAGAATGTACTTTTTCAATATATATATAAAAATTTTAAAGTTTTAAAAAATTTTGTTACGGACACCCCTATGTCACAAATACCGTGAAATGCCCCAGTAGTCCGTTGTTTGCATTTCGAATCCACGGAAGGTTTTAATGAAAAACTTAACTTATTTTTGGAGCTTAGCTTATTTTTAGAACGTTTACTTTCTTTTTTTTTAAAGTATACCAAAACTAATAAAATAAACGACTTTCTTTAACTTTTACCGATCAAATATTTGCGTCTATTGTGTCCTGAAATAGCTTACGTACTTCTCTCTAGCTGTCACAAGTTTGACAAATGCAATCTTCTCCCAAAGAAAACTTCCAAGACGCGTCAGAATTTTATTTCGACCCATTATCACATGTATAAGAATTACTAAATATAAGTAATACGTCCCATATTTCTTGAACGTATACAACACACTTATTTCTGTCTCTGAAAGCTATAGAGATGAGTCCCACACAAAGTGCAACAATGCTTTCTAAGAATTTATTTTCCCCGTTGACTTCCTCGTCGGGTAAAAAGAGGTTCAGTATTTATCACCGTTGGAAGTGCAAAAATTGGAAGACCTTGTCATAATATTAACGGCCTCCTTTAAAAGGCAACGGTTCCTTTTGAGGTCGGTCCATTATTGCGGAGAGCACTCTACCTTTTTATGCTTCCACATTTATGCGTTATATAAGTGATGCGCTCAGGTGAACGGGTCACATTTGAATTGAGTCATAAAGGAATTAATTGCCGTACCATTGGCACTTCCTCCAAATCGTTTTTCGTTTTGAAAGAAAAATGAGGGAGATGAGTGGTGGGATGAAACCGATCTTCCATCTTATTCAGATGATGTTATATTTAGGAAGTAGGTTTTTTTTCTCTTTTTCATTGTGGAGATGTTGCAGGGAACGAGTTTTATGAAGCTGGTCCTCTTGAAAAGCTCTTGCTTGGGAGTTGAAAATCGAGTGCATCCAACTTCAGATTGTTATATGGAGCAATTATTGCATTTTATTGAAATGGATGTCATGCCAAGAAGTACTGGCGAAAGTTGAGGTCTGAAGTTTCCCTTAAAATAAATTCAGGGTCGAAGGTAAAAAAATCAAAGAGTCGGAGTGGGACATTTTAACTCAGAGTTTGCATTTCTGCCTGTGCTTCGGAGTTCGAATCAGAGTCGGAAACATATTGGGATTCGCAGTCAGTCATTTTCCCTCCGAATCCGCAGCCCTATATTTCACGCTCTTCTACAAAGTAGAACTCTGGCCCGGAGGTACGGAACTGTTTTGATGCGAAGTCACAAAAACGCAAGTCCAGTTCTGATGTAATCAGTCATTTACTACTTAATTACGCAAATAATTGTTTAATTGTGCGAAAATTAACCATTAAGGGCTAAAGTATACACACTTTCTCAATGTTAACAATCATGTTTTGTAGCCTTATTCATATATCAGCCTTGTAATTAGTCAACGAAATAAATATTTTCTGGTTTTTTGCTCCCCTGCAAAGTGAAGAAAATGGACTTACGTTAGTCTGGTTCTGAAATACAGATATAAGCGTTCTCTTTGCTGCTGTCAGCTATCAGTTCTGTTGTAAACTCTCACCCCGAGTAGCAGCATTCTTTTCAGTAGTCTGTAAAGGATATTTAAAAATAAATTTATAGAGATTGATCACAGGGCCGTATTTAAAGGGTGGGTTTTTAGGGATAAAACCCCCTCCGACATTTTTTAAAACCGTAGTTTCTCACCGAAAAAATCATTATTGCTATTTGATTTTAATTTACTTAATTACTTTGAAGCTGCATTTGAAAAATGAAATTATCATCATTGAATAATCGTACAAATTAAGAGATTTTTCTGCAGCATTTATTTTATTGTAGTTATTGCGAAGATAATTTCTTAACAATACACCTTTCCCTTCGAACTTTTAATCCCACTGAAAAAAAAAACCACCGAAATTCTTAAAATTTGTAAGTACCCAACTCTATATTTAACACATCTTACAAGTGTCCCCCCCCCGTAAGATAGAAATTTCAAAAGTACTCCTTCGAATGCTCTTATGAGTAAAACTCATCAATCGTGTTTTTTTTTTTTCCTTCATTGAAGAGATGAGCCTGTTTTTTCTTTAACGTTTTTCATGTAAAGACCCTTTTAACGAGGGGTGCCCATCCCTCCCCCCCCCCCAAGTTCAATGGCGCAAATTCCCCCCAAAATTTTTCACAACCCTCTTGTGCTTTTTATTTTTATTTTCACCCCTCTTTTTTATTTTATTTATCTTTTTAAAGATTATTTATTTCTTCTTTTAAATATTATTTATTTATATTTTATTTATTACTAGCTGTGGGGCCCGGCGTTGCACGGGCTTTAAAGTAGTGATGAAAATTTAAATAAACTACTCGCCGTCAAGGCGGTATATAATGATATATAACCGCCAAGGCAGCTCGCCTTTAAAGTAGCGAGGAAAGTTTCAGCAAACTACTCGCCGCCAAGGCGACTCGCCTTTAAAGTAGTAAGGAAAGTTAAAACAAATTACTCGCCGCCAAGGCGGCTCGCATTTAAAGGAGGGAGGAAAGTTTTAGCGAAACCGGTTTCAAAAAACTACTCCCCGCTAAAGCGGCTCGCTAAAAAACTTTCCCGCATCAAAAAGTCAATCGCATTATTTGCACATGCTTCCTCAGGAATAAAAACAATGTCAAGTAGCACATATTTAACACTCTCCCTAATAAACAAATACAATTCCCTACCAAAAACAAATATTTCCAAACCGCTCTCTTCCTGTAACATTAATTGCAAAATTCCAAACAAAAAAGTTGTTTTAATATTTAGATCGCAGCCAAAAAAAATCCCTGCTAAAAACATGAATTACAATTTAATTTGAAACACATTTTCAAAATGGTACCAGAAAAAAAATATAAGTCATTAAGTAGGCAGGAATTCAAGTGAAACACGGACGATCGCATTATTTGCCTTGTTGAAACGCCGTAAAATGAAATGCTTTTAAGAAACGAAATGAAGAAAAGGACACCAACAATGAATTTAAAAGATGTCGCCATAGCAACGCAATAAAACGTTAATAGTTTGATCAGGAAAGAGGTTTTCGAACTCAAAGTTCAAATGCTTGTAACTTTTTTTCTAGTGGAGATAAAAGCTTGGTTCTTCGACTGTAAGTCGAATCAATTCTGGGGTTAAAAATATCGCTCTATCCAATGGCGTAAAAATCAAAACTGTGGAATAATTAGTTTATTTTTTATTGATGGTTTTAATGAACCAAGTATTGCAAGAAATCGGGTGAAGCCTTGCAAAAGGCAAGTTTAAAAATTGAATAACTCGTGCTGTGTTTAAGTTAGAGAATCGGAACAAACTGCATAGGACGGACAAAATTTTTCTGCTTCCAACGATATATAACATTAATATGTGCAAGTAATTTTTAACCCCAGTATTCGGCGATTTATGTGAAAATTGCCTTGAATTCGAATAAAAAACGAATCGCTTATCGAATCTTTTCAAACTATAGCCTAAAGTCTTTCTGGATAAATGGACTATTCAACACAAAAAGAATTTTTCAAATCGAACCAGTAGTTCCTGAGATTAGCGCGTTCAAACAAACAAACAAACAAACTCTACAGCTTTATATTATTAGTAAAGATTAATTTTCTAAAAGTACTAATTATGCGTAGAACATAATCGCTTTTTTTCTCTACCAGACATTCCAAGCACACTCACACACAAAATAAATAAATAAATACTAATAATGAAGAAATGAAAGAGCTCATTTAAATTAAAAATATTAATTCATGAATAATTTTTATTAAAAAAAGTCAGTAAATAATTTAAATAAATAAGTAAATAAATAAATTAGTTTTAAAAAATCCCCACCAAAAATTTTGATGGCGCAACTTACGCCATAATCCCCCCCCTGTGGGCACCCCTGCTTTTTACATCTATTGTAACAAAAATCAAAAGAATATAGAACATGAAATCAAATTTTATTGACTTAATAGATTTCACGAGAAATAGGTTTGGTAAAAGCCCTCCTCAAAAGGATTCCGCTAGCTCCTTCCTTACCAAACAACAATGATCTTTTGATGGGCGCGCAGGATTTTGACGTAATAGCCACGTGTCAATAAGTGAAACTTAATCACTCTTATTAACTCTTTCACTCAGTTTGCTATTTATACATCGGCCATTGAGTGTCGTCGAGAAAGTCAAGGTCGAGCAATCTGGATCATTGGTCCAAATAGTTTGAAGAAGACAAGTTTCGTGAGAGAAGTTGCATTTAGAGATGGTGTGATAAAGGCTTTTATTTACAATTCGTCGCTTTGGAAGAATAACGCTGCAACTCAAAAAAATCGAAAAATGACATTTTTATATCATTTTGTTCAGAAAAAATCGCTCTTTATGATGAACAAGGTTAAAACTCAAAAGTGTCAAAAATATCCGCTAGGGAGCAATTTTTGGAGAACACTGATGTAACTCAAACTACCTTCACTCTTTTTAAAATGACGTCATTAGTTAAAATGCAATTGAAGTCAATCATGCCACATTAGAAAAGAGATTAAAATGCGGTTTTTTAATGCTAGTTTCATTAAAATAGTCGCAATAGTTTTGAGCACAAGCGCGATAGAAGTTTCTGAAAAGTTAAAAATTGATCTCCTGAAAAATGGGCTTTTTTGAGTTGCAGCGTTATTCTTCCAAAGCGACGAATTTTCATTTATTTTTTATTGAGCAGTGAAGCGCTGCAATTTTCAGAAAGAAAATTGAAAACTGGTGTTTTTTTTCTCAGAGAAATTTAATATTAAACCTTTTACTTCAAATTTTGTGTAACACTTTCAGAAAGAAAAATGAAGAAAACATTTTTTCGATTAATTGAACTCATGAGATTGTAAACTTTGCAATTCTTGCCGAATTCTTTGAAGAAAAAGTTTTATCGGATATTTTTCTATATGAAATCATACTCATATGCGCAACATTTGCGAATTGCTTTTATTATTTGTTTAATTATCTTATTAATAACAAGTATAATAAGTATTGAGTCATTTATTCTCAAATACAACACAAAGACAAAAATGCCACCAAACATTTTCATCATTACATTTCATAGAAACAGCATAACTTTAAAATTTTTAAATAATTATGCAATAGTTCTAAAACAATTCATGTGTGCGTTAGAGAAAATGTAAAGAATTTTTATAGAACAAAGTTAAAGAAGTAACTAGAGCATCAAACAGGTAGTGTTACATATCTTTTTCTTCGCCGAATTTTTTATCACATTCATTTAACGTTTGTCAGTGTAGCTCTGAAGGAGTCAGTAAGGACTTTATTAGGAAGTTACTTTCCCCCAAAGCTTCAAGAGATGAAGACATTTTTAATTTGACGTGTTGTTTCAACACATCAGTATTTTTTCTATCATTGCTTATTTTTTTTTTTCATATTTTTTGTAAGCAACTGTTTAAAGACTTTCTTTTTTTTTTCTTTGTAATTTGAATCTTCGTGTACGGTTAGGAAAAAATTCTTCAATAACTTTAAGCGTTTTACTCATTGTGGGTTTAGTATTTTTAGCATTAGAATCTGATATTTTCCATGATCTGTCTTTCATTAACAAACGCGCACGGCGAGGGATATTACTGTGGTAATAAATCATCGCAAACAAACATTGAAAAAGAGAACAAATACAAAGTAAAATCAATTTTTTGTGGCACCTGCTTTAAAATATAATTTTTAGTACATTTGAAAACTTGTTATTGTTTCTCTTAACTTTCAAAAATATGTGTTAAGTTTTATGTTTAGAGTTGGGTAATTTTCCAGTGTGTTTCGTATTTCTTGTATAGTTTGGTGCGGTATATTCCAATGAGGTTTTAGTGCCAGTGAATGCCCGTTGTAGAAACAAGCAAAAGCAATATGTTTACATAGTCCTTTCATGAGTACTGATTCTGTTTTTTTCTTTTTTAAATCGTTTAGAGACACGCAAAATTCACGAGGACTTTTATGTTTAGGATCAGGTGGTTGTCTTGTACAGTTTTTTATTGATAGTTTGGTGCGGTACAGGGCTTTGCTGCTTTTGTGCCAGTCAATTCTTCGAAACAACTATTGTATAAGGAAACAAACGAAAAATAAAACCAAACTGTTTGCACGCGGCCTTTCATGAGAAATGTCCTTCATTCTTCTATAGCTTTAATCGCTTTGAAACTACGTAAAAGTTCTGGTATTTTCCAAAATACCATATCTGTTTCCTTTTGAGAATCAATTCATACTACAAATATATTTAATTCCAATTGATGATATCATATCTTACCTGGACCTTAATAACCCAAATGCATTAAACTATACATTTACAAATTTCCTCATCCACCACTTTAATTCCAGCTATCCATATATTTTTAGTCTTATCTGCATACATGAGTGTGCTGTAAAAAGTCTATTAGAGCCAGTTCTTACCGTACTTGTAAAAGTGTTTTCTTGTAGAGCGTCTCTATGGTCCATAAAGCTTTCAAAGCTTGGAGCGCGGCAACGACGGAATTAGAATTGTATGCATAGTAATGACGTTCAATCGGTGGGATTTCTAAAGTCATTTGCATTTGAGAACAACGTTCTGGATGTTGATATCCTAAGGTACGCTTCAGGGGTCAGAGTTTGTCAAAGACGCTCGTTATTGAATGTCATTAGCATGAAAAACCGCTTAGAGCGAACTTTCGTTAACATCAAGCTCGCCTGTTAGAATGAGTAAGTGTCGTTTTGTAGGAAGAGTAGAGTCAATGTAGCTGTTATTTTAACAGTTTCAGTTGCAGGGACAGATACATACAAGGGAGGGGCGTTGGGAGCGAGCACCCCTCCTTTGGGAGATACTTTCCCGGTAATTTTTCGACATTGAAGCTCTAAAAATGCAACTTAATACGAGTTTTAATGAAGTTGGGGGAAGATCCCCGGAAATGTTTCGGAATTGAAATCCGAATTCTTTGTGACCAATATTTGTAAACCAGTATACATAGTGAATAGTTAGTAAAAAAATCAATCGTCCCTCCCTTAAAATATTTCTGAATTTGTCCTTGTTCTCTTGTGTCTGTCAATGTGAGTACGAACAGTAGCATTTTACGTCCACTTCACGACGCGATCTAACTTTAAATCCCATTAAAAAAACCCAAAATTCTGAAAAAATGACGTTTTTTTCATGTAGCAATTTTATAAATTTTACATAATCTTTAAACAAAGTCTTTAAAATGAGGCGGTTTTCACCCTCATCTCTCTTTTCACACATGACGCAATAGCAGATTTAAAATAATTATGAATTTAACGTTGTTTTAGTGCGTAAATGAATGTAATATACAACAGCTCCAAGCTTTTTTTCTAAATGTCAAGAAATTTTGGTCATTACGGGGTAAGTACGTTTAGAACATCGTTTTTCATAATAACTACTGGATATTTTTTGGAAAAGATAAACATTTTTGAACGGTAAATATCATGTGTTGCGAACATTATTCTTGCGTTATAGATGTGTTGAGGTGTCAAAAGTTTTCAATGTTTGTTTCAAATTTTCGTAAGAACTGCTGGAAAAGAATGTTTTGCATGAAACACATCACCATAGAAATCCCACTCTTAGGAAGATCTCTGAACTTCGCGTTTTCTTTTTATGAAACTAAGCACTATTTGTTATTATCTTTTTTTTTGTTTTCAGAATAGTCCCATGTGAATCGTCCTAAATTTTTGCTTAACTTGCCTTACTTGGTCAAATTAAAACATATAAACTGACCTTTTGGATCCTTCATTGTATATTTTTAATAATTACAAATGTTTGCAGTAGAAAACCGCGAATATTTCATCTCAATTCATTTCTAGGTCACAAGAAACGAAAGTTTCACATCAGATAAAAGCAATTTTCAAATGTGAACTTTCTAACGATTTTCTACCAGATTTTTTCTCATCCAACATGATAACGCACGATAAAATCACCCTTCTTGCCCTACTTTGCTTTACCTGAATTCATAAAAGGCGTCAGCGTAACGTAAACAATGCCTATCAGAAGACGTCAGAGCATTACTTTTGGGAAATTATTTCTGGGAAAAACACTTTTCTATTTGAGTCCACAGTTTCATTGTTATTTAGGCGTTTAATTGCTAACTGAAGAGGGTAATGGTAGGATGGATCTTTCATGTTTTCTTTAAGGGAGTGGTACTTTGTCTTTGGCGCTTGGGTGTATTGCTATTTCTATTATTCGAGTGTAAAAGCGAGAGTTTTTGTCTTGAAGAAACTAAAAATAGCCGTTCTTTTGGGGTGAATAGGAAATGTAGCATCCTTTGATTAGCTTTGTGTTTATGATTACGGTTGGTGTAATCCAGAGATTTGTTGATGTTTATGATTCTATGTTTTTCGTAATTTTGAATAAACTACCTCGTCATTAGCACTCATAGCAGTCATCAGCATAGGTTAATGACTGCTCTGCCAGATTTTCCAGCTTATATCACTTAGTGGTGGAGTCTCATGTGGTCCGGTATGTTAGTTTTCTGTAGAGGGAGGGCTGCTGAGATAGCGGAAATTGAGACTGCACCGCTTTTGCCTATTGTTCAGAAAAACACTTCCGTGATTCCAACTTCCTTAATCTCAACATGAAAATGAAAACATTCAAAATTTCAAATCAACATACTGTTTGCCCGCGACTGATGATCGAGTTAAGCCTTGAAAATTTAAGACGATTATCTTTTCCAAATCGACAAAAATTGCGTTTTGGCAATAGTGAAAATTATAGAATAAGATTCTTACGTTCAAAATGAAGTCGTCTGTAAATCTTTTTTTGGCCATTCTTGTAAGAATTTTTCTTTTAAAATGTAAATAGTATCAATATTAAACCTTTTTTCATATAAACTCTTCTTCTAAAATGTCATCCACTTCAATAAAACAAAAGATACTGAGTAGATAACTGCCCAAATTATAAGAAAAATGTGCTACGCAGATGTAACATTTGCTGCGGAATTGCGAAATTTTCTGCTGAGACTAGTCTATGTAAATGAGGGGATAAATTAAAAATTTGATGCTCGTCTTTATTTATTTCAATATGACCCAGCTTAATTGAGAGGCCAACACATATCTGCAAAATGCTGGCATCCCTGCAAAACTAATAGGTTCTTCCATTTCCGGCGGTAAACCGGAAGTTTGCCTTTCCATCGCGTCCGTGATCAGACTGTACGTTGATGACTGCTCTAGTGGTAAATTCTCCATTGTATTGCACGTACGGTCGTAATCGCCGCCCGAATACTATACTAAAATGCAATTTAACTTGACACTGAACGTCACTACGCGCGGAGCCAATAAGAGCTCGCAAGCAGTCAGCAATCTCCTCTAATTCGCCAAGTAGGCTGTGACGTTTTATCTAGCTCGTTTTTCATAGGCTAACGTCACTCTGACGTCACGATGCTGTTGTCAAGAAAGGTTGCAGTGTAGTATAACCTACGTTTCAGTTGTTCGACTGAAGTTTGAATCATCTAGTGAAGTTTTTCAGCTTTTGGTACTCTGTTAAAACTACAGGTTGCACAAGGGATTTTTAAGGGTGAACCGTCGTAGCACCAGCAGCACCCCCTGAGGGATGCCTAGAGAGTCAAGTGTCACCCTTCCCCAAGTAGCACAATTCGTTTTTTAAAGGTTGTAAAACGGTTATTAACGTTGTAACAACGGATTTAAAACGTTTATAAAACGTTCAAACGTTTTTTGTGCTACCTGGGTCAAGAGTTGCCGCTGCTGCTACAACATTTCACCCCTAAAGGTGCCTTGTGCAACGTGTAATTTTAACGGTGCAGGGGTGCCTATCCCCTCAAGCTTAATGGCGCAAATTCCCCCCCAAAAAAATTCACAACCCTCTTGTGCTTTTTATTTTTACCCCTCTTTTTTACTTTATTTATTTTTTTAAATATCATTTACTTTTTTTTTTTAATTATAACTATTCCTTTTTTATGTATTAATTTTTTAAAAGTACTAATTATGCGTAGAATATAATCGCTTTTTTTTTCACTTATAGATATTTCAAGTACACACATAAAAAATATAAATAAATAACTAATAATAACGAAATAATTTAAATGAAAAAAAAAATGAATAATTTAAATTAAAAAAAACAATGAATAATTTAAATAAGAAATATAAACTAATAAGAAAAGTAAATAAATAAGTAAATTAGATCAAAAAAATCCCCCACTTGCGCCAAAATCCCCCCCCCCCTGTGGGCACGCCTGTAACGGTGTATCTTGTAAAAAATTTCTCAACTTCAATTCTTTGAGTTTTCGGTGGTACCAGAGGACCACTTTTATCAGTGGAATTTTATCTTCAAAAAAAAAAAAGGTAGAAACGTTAACCTCTGTAATCCTTGAATGTTTTAACATACAATTTTTCAAGATATAATTTAGAGCCATCTGTTATTATAAAGGATAAGAAAGCTTAAAAATTGGATTTCTGCATGTCAAGTGTTTTTGATACAAGTACTTTCTGAGAACAGCTTCAAAAAGAGACAAAGCAATGGTTTTCATTTAGTGGTACTCGTACGTTTTGGCTTCCAGTATATGAAAATCTCTTCGGGGTATAAGACGTTAACTACCAAATATTATGCAAAATTGCATTGATATGTCTAGCATTTGATGCTGACTAAAGGTAGTGTATACCTATACTAGTATAGATACAAAATCAATGTTGAGGCTGGTGCATTTGACCAAGTGGGAGGTTAGCGAACTATTTGCCAACAAAATTAAGACTTGCTAATTATTTGCTGATACATTTTTAACCTTATGTCGCATTAGTGAAAACTGTGCTCAAATCTGCATTAAAGCATTTTTTTTATTTTAACCTAAACTACCTGTTTGTAATTAAATTAAGTTTGAACTAATATATACAACTCATTTCAATGTTAATGAAGTATATTTTTGGGGTTAAGCATAGTTAATAATGTACATAAAAAGTACGTGGGTTGAAGAAGGTTGTAGACCGTTGCTATAGTTTCTCTTTACAGCAAAACAATGCAACCAAAAATGGAATTGCCCATAACTAACAATGCACAAGAGAGGTACAGTCATAGAAAAAAAAACGACACACTCTGAATTATTCGGCTGCTAATACTTGCTAAGAACAAAAGAAAGGTGTCTTCAGAGAGGGATTAAAGTCTTCTTTAAAACTATGTGAATAACATTTTGATAAGGGGCCGTATACAAAGTGAAATGAACACAAAGTCTGAATTTTCAAACAGGAACCCATACATTTGGTTACATAATAAGGTGCGGACGGCAAAAAGTAAGCTGGGTACCAAACGGCTCTACTTTAGAACCAGTAGAACATTGAAACATAGAATATAATGCACACTAATAATGCACAAGAGGGGTACGTGGATCGAAAAATGCTGAAGAGCGTTGTAAAAGGATAGTTTCTCATTAAAGCAAATATTACAACGCAACTGAAATGGGGTTACGCATAGTTAGTGATACACAAAAGAGGTACACAAGTTAAAAAGGTTGAAGACTTGCGCTAAAGGATATATTCTCTTTAAAGCAAAAATTCCAATGCTACTTAAAAGACTAGTTCGTGGTTCATCGACATAAGAATATTTTAGGATCAGTGTAGGCATGAATCTAGATATTTCTGGTTGCTACAACACTCCTCTCTCTTTTTACCGCCAACATCATGTAAATTCCTTAAAGCCGGAAATTCGAATAAAAATTCACAGGTATCTTCGTAAAAATCTTAAGAGGTCATCTCGAACAAGCACTGCATTCACTCTTTTACATTTCACGCTTAGAGATTGTTATATTTTATTACCCCAGCAGGGTGGTTTCAGATAGAGCTCCTTTAGAAGACAGGTTGACTTGTCCGACATTTTGGTTCCAAGATATTCTTGGATCCATCCTTGTTACATGTATTTGAAATACATTAATATTATACCTGGTTGCTCTGGCGTAAAATAACTTGTGATTAGTTGGATAAAGCACCATGTTAGGTAAATTTAAAAAGATAACTTATTTCTCGAATGTAAAAACAGTTTATTGGGAAATGTTTCATGAAATTGGGTCTATTTTCATATTGCACTTGTTTTAAGCCTGAGTTTATGAAATGTTTTCGTCATATAGACTAAAATAGTCAACTATCATCTATGCAGCTACAATTCAAGCTTAGCTTCCACTTTTCTACAATGCGACTTGAGTACAGATACTAGTGGTTCCACGCCCACCGTTTTGGAACCAAAATGTCGGATGAGCCAGCTCCCCTCTTGTAAGAGCCTTAATTTCGGAGGCAGAAGTAGGTGTTTGTTTCAGGAAAAAGCGTGCGCTTGAGGAGGGTGCTGCGTTTTCATTTTCATCAAAGGGCTGCTTTCTTTTTCTCTTCCTCGTAAGAAAGGAGATGCAAATGAGGAACTCCTTGAAGAAGTAAAAGAAAGGAAATGATTATCGGGGTGGATTGCTTTAGTGAGGAATGAAGTTGTTTGAAAAGTTCTTCTGCATTGTTATTTTTTGCAAACTAGTTTATAAAAATTAAAACTTAGAGCCTCGTGTCATAATTGTGCGCTAATTTCAATTCATGGTGTAGATGCTTCAAAACTACCAGTTTGCTTCTAGAAGAATACTTCATATTTATTCAGGGTTTTACGTTCTTTTAAAATTGGCATGAAAAATTAACGACTAGCGTAAAACAGAATTACGTATTAACGCATAACAAATTAACGTTTTATAAAATAACATTTCTTAAAATAACGTATAACACATTAACGTATAACGTATAATTAAATAACGTGCAACAAATTGACGTTTTACGCATAATAAAATAACGTGTAACAAATTAACGTATAACGTATAATAAAATAACGTATAACAAATTAACGTGTAACGTAAAATCTGTTTGCGAGTGATTTTCAATGAAACTTAGTTTTGGAACTTGAGGACTTTTTTTAAGTGAAAACATGTAAACAACTCTAATTTTAAGTATTTTTCGGTTCATAGTAATTTTCAAATAATTTATCAGAGACATTTTTCTTCCGTTTTAGGTTCCGTTAAGACTTCATTCAATCGAACGTTTAAGCACCGGCTGCTCATTGTTTTAAAATTATTTTTAGCGGACTTTTACGGATAAATCAATTTTCATAAGTAAAGATCATGGAAATATTGCGTGGCATTCGTAGCAAATTAATTTAGGTTACAGCAGTGCAATAAAATTTTGCCGTTATTTTTAAGTTAATTAAAAGTCTAGAATACAGAAGGAATTTTAATATGGATCAATTTATATTAATTCTAGAACATTTTTTAAGCCACAAGTTCTTTTGTCTTGTTTGTGATTTGATTTATTTTAAATTTGCTCAAAAACACGGAATATATTGAACTGTTTTTTTCTCCTTCAATGTCTTATTGATTGATTTGAACTCTAATTGGATCTTTAATTATTTTTCGCGTTATTTTTTGTGTAGATCATTTTTAGGGATGTTTGCGTAAAATTTTAGTTTTAATAATTGTTGGCGGTGGATTAATTTACAACCTCCCTCGCTGAGCCCTTCTCCACTTTTTTCCTTGTAAGCAAGGGATTTTTCACAAGATAAGCGTTCCAGTTTTTTAACCATTCAAATTACAACCTCGAACAGTGTTCAAGCAATTCATTTCACACGCAACTATACGTGGAAACAGGCACTTTTTACACCATCAACTCAACTCAACAAGAACGAACCCTTAAACAATGGAATCGATTGACAGGCATTTTTCTACCAGTGACAGAAGCTTCCAAACATCATCAGCAAGGTAGATACTTTGGCCCAGTGCTCCCTTCTTCACTTTCAAGCAGGTCAAGAGAAGGGTTTGGTCGAAACAGAAGCCATTGTTTGCCTCCGAGCCCCATTGTTTCCTTTTTGCCATTAGAACCCGAAGAGGGCAGCCATTTTGCCCAAAAGATCGGTTGTCTTCAGCTGGCCAGCGCGAGTAATGTTTACTTCCTGTAGGAAGTATCGAATAAGCACGGTAGGCTTAGCAAACGCTCAGCTTAATCTCTTTTTCATGATGAGAGAGATGGGTTGAGTTGTTTCCTTATCGTCAGCTAATGGTGGAATGATCTTCAAACATAAGACGCATTTATGTCGTCTGCAAATATTGTGTTAAAATGCAAGGAATGAATGAAGAAAAAATATATTGTTTCGTTTTTTATCGCTTCGGTGAGCGCGGTGGAAAATGATTCCTTCCCAGCTGTTGATAGAAGGGGTTTTTGTGTCAAAACAACTCGGATGAAATTTAGAACGAAAATGACACTCTCAAAAGGTTTCCTGATTTTTTTTTTTCTCTTCTAAACAGAAACAACCCAGAAGGAAGATCCCAACTCTGAACTCGCGGCTCAAATAAATTTCCCTTTTATGTGTGTGATAGGTATGCAACGAATTTAAGTTTATGTTTCCACGGATTATTAGGCATGTGGATTTTCCTAGTTTAGTTTGAAAAAATCATCTGAATATCTAGTTTCTGTGGAATTTTATTGGCTGTAATAAAACGTTTAAAAGTATTGAAGAATCAACAGCTTACGAAAAATACAAATCTTTTGCAATGCATATGTTCTTAAAATTCCTTTTGTTTTTAGAACATAAAGCAGTAAATTCACTTCAAAGTCGAGCAACAGTCGCCATTTTTTAAAACTGGGACTTTATTCTTTGGCAGCCATTTTGCGACCGCTAATCAAGAGCTTTACTTCGAAAGCGTATTTTTTAATTTCAATAATCACAGCATTAAATTTAATACACATAATTTAAAAAAAAACAGAATCACCATCGTAGTTTACGTGGATGGTGTCAAAATAACTTATTGAATTGCATTAAATTTTTCCTTTATCTAATAATCACAAACTATGACAAAAAATTATGATTATTAGTATAAGAAAGATCAAAATCAAAGTGTAGTCGAAACGAGTTTTATGATAGTGTTATTAAAACAAAAAATCAATAAAGCTCCAATGTCGTTTTCCACCATTGTTTACATCGACATAATTATCTTCGAGTTCATGGTTAAAAATTTATTAGCTGCAAATTACTCACCGTGGCCTTCAATGTGTTTTTGCTTTTTATTTTTAATCTTGATTCTTGTGTTAACAAGGGAACTCTAACGAAAGCTTGTTTTCTGGCCTTTGAACTTCCTCCGTTTCAGCGAAATCTCGCTAAAGGCACTGCCTCCGTCCAAAACTTACTGAATAGTAAAATGGCACGAATTTCAGAAAAAAGACACATAGAGGGAGAGAGAGAAAGATCTACCGAATGTTCCTTGCACAAAATAAGATGTTATGCATTCTGTGTGCTATATGGATGCTTAATAATTTAGCTGTTCTTTAAAGGGTAGTTCAGAAAATGTAATGCTTTTTTTTAAACTGCTGAATCTTATTTCTTTAGAAGCTGTAAAAACAGAATTTAATTTATTAGCGAAACAATATTAGTTTTAGTTTGTTAAGAAGGAAATTTTCTTTGAACATTGAAAAATTCCTGTTTGTTTTCATTTTGGACCTCAGATGTCGTGTAGTCAATTTTTCAGATTGGCCTCGTAGTCTTCCATAGAGTGCGTCCCGGTGCGCCATTTCCTGGGACGTCCATCGGCCCCTGCTCCTACGGGTAGTGGAGCCCATACTCTGTACACACACATGACCACCCGAACACACACACAGCAACATACACACTCACATAACAGCTTACACACACCAATCGTAATTCACTGTTGCTGAAAACATAATTTGAGCTCAAGATGCCAGATTCAAATTATTTTATAAAATTTGTTTATTTATTTATTACTTGCTATTAAGCGACGAATTTTCGTGTCTTAAGGAGGAGGTAGGTCTTTCGTTTATTGAAGAGTCGAGACACATTTATTGTTTTTGAAAGAGAGATGATACGTACAAACACAGGGTAAAATTCATTTTGAGGACAATATATGCAAAAATTCAAAAAATGATGTTTTGATTAAGATTTAAATTCCAAGGTGGTGCGATTTATTCCTCAAAAACTTTTAGCATTCTGAGAGCATGGATGAATGCTAGTTGTTATTTCATAGAAGGGGCTTGAATTTCGGTTAAAATAAAAATCGTCTGCGAAACTCCGCACAACCTCTCAACTCTTTAGAAAAGTTGGCTTTCTTTTGTTTAATTCGTTTTTTGGTTGAATTTAAAAACGAACGAAAAATTTACAATGCTTCGTTTTCCATAGAGCTTCCGCGACAAGCAGTGTTGCTATTTTAGAATAGGATATTGGTTCCTAATATTAAAAAATTGTTACATGGGTTACACTGCAAAAAATGAACTGTTGTTTTTACAGCACAACTGGCAGCCGAGATTCCAATTTAAAACTCGAAAATGCACAGTAATACACTATAAAACTAGCAGTTTTACAGTTTCTTACTATAAAGTTGGAAATTTTACAGTTTACTGCCGTAAAATTTATCTTTATTATGTTGCAAAAGCAGAAGTATAATACTGGCAGCAGAGGTTAAAGTTTAAAAATAAAATGCATGGTAATAAGCTGTAAAATCAACAATTTGACAGTTTAGTACTGTAAAATTAGCAATTTTACAGCTTATACTCGACTGCAATCTTTCTTGACAACAACATTGTGACGTTAGCCTATGAAAAACGAGCTAGATAAAACGTCACAGCCTACTTGGCGAATTAGAGGAGATCGCCGACTGCTTGTGAGCTCTTATTGGCTTCTCCCGTAGTGACGTTGAATGTCAAGTTAAGTTGCTTTCTAGTATAGTAATGCAAAAGTAGAAATTTTACAGTTTATTACTGTAAATTTAGCTGCATTATATCGTAAAAACAGCATTCATTTTTTGCAGTGTAGCTTTTTAATGGTTGTTGCAATCATAATGTATAAACTATGTACAAACTGCATGAAGAATTTTTCTGAGCAAATTAGACTTCATTTTTAGTAAAATACTGTCCACTCACCGAAACACTGGTTTGCAATAAACAAACAATGTGTCATTCCCAACAATTGTCAATCAAATTCTGGGAAAAAAACCCTGTCGCCTGCATGTCGGAGTGGGCGGTCGTGGCTTCTATTCGCATGTTCCATGTGGGCGTTAAAGTTCTTTTTATACACTCTGATGTTCCATTCGGTGCTGATGGAGTTTCGGGCAGCTCGGATCGATGCGCGGGAAAGGAACAGTCATTTGCCACGCTTGGTGAGCGCTTGCAAACGATATTTTATGGTTCAACTGCAGTACGAACTCCCGAGCTCTTCTGGCTTAATGAAAAGCGGAGTTGTTTCCTAAAACCTGTGATGAGGTGGGGTTGGGTTACAGCTTGGGGTTGCGAATCAGGGGCTTGGGAATGGAGAGTTAAAAATGGTGTACTGCAAAAAATTTACTGCTGTTTTTGCAGTATAATACTGGAAACGGAGACTCAATTTAAAACTGTAAAATGCACAATAATAAACTGCAAGATTAGCAATTTTACAGTTTACTACCATAAAATTAGCTGTATTATACTGTAAAACCAACGCAAAATTAGTAATTTCACAGCTTATTACTGTAAATTAGCAATTTTTACAGTTTATTACCGTACAATTAGCTGTATTATACTGTTAAAACAACATTTAGTTTTTGCAGTGTGTGTAGTTTTCCTGGGCGAGAGAAAAATTCCATTAAATTGGAAAGACCGTGAGATAAAAAATACAGAATGAAATATTTGAGCGAGAGAAAGAGAGATGTCATGGAGTAGAAAAGAACATGAGAGAAACATATTGTGTCAACCAAGCAAAAAAACAAAATCTGTAGAAAATTTAAGCATATTTGGAACATGCTTCAAAAAATCTGCAGAAAGTTTACAGAAAATTAAAAGAAAAAAACTATTGTTTGCTGGCTTTCTGAAGATTATATTGAACACAAAATGCAGATTTTTTGGTTTCCTAGAGTTTTCAGAAATCTTCAACAAATCTTCAAAAAAAAAAAAAAAATCTGCAGATTACTTTTAGTAGGGAAATAGAAAAGCTTGTGGCAGAGAGAGAGAATTTGTATGAAAAGGAAAAGACTAGAAACTAAATTGTGCAAGCAAATTACGAGAAAAAGAAACTGTATCAATTTGGAAAGATTATGAGAGAAATAGAGAATTGAGTAGAGAAGTTTTAAGAAAATAAAGAGTATTAAATTTAAAGACTATGAGAGAGAGAGGGAAAAATAGTATCTAGTAATGTATAAACATCTATAGATGGTCTCACAATATCCAGTGAAATTGTTAGAACTCTGTAGTGTAGAAAAATTGGAGAAAATACTATAAGAGTAATATTATGAACTAGAAAAGACTGAGAAATCTAAAGAAAATGAGTAAAGAGTATGAAAGACTATGAAAGAGAAAGAAAGAGAGGGAAATAGTATCCCAACAAAAACATAAATGTGAAAAGGAGCCAAGTTCGGTTGAAACAGCGTTTGGGCAGTTTGAAGCAGCGGTGCCACCGACAAAAGAGTTGAAATCTAACAGGCTCCAAGTTCTATAGCTGTTCTGTTAACTACAGTCGTGAGAGTTATTGAAATGTTCATTAATTTATTTTAATAACATTTCGTTAGTTCCTTTCATATCGGCTTCGGAACTGGGCAAGTTTTAATCGTCACGAAGTTACGTTCAAAAAAGTCCGACTTCCGTCAGTTAGAAATGAACTTGCCAAGTTCCGAAGCCGATATGAAAGGAACTAACGAAATGTTATTAAAATAAATTAATGAACATTTCAATAACTCTCACGACTGTAGTTAACAGAACAGCTATAGAACTTGGAGCCTGTTAGATTTCAACTCTTTTGTCGGTGGCACCGCTGCTTCAAACTGCCCAAACGTTGTTTCAACCGAACTTGGCTCCTTTTTCACATTTATGTTTTTGTTGGGATATCATGCATTTTTGAAAAGCCGAAGTAACGGTTATGCTTTCATTTAGACACAAATTAATACACACATAACATGAGATTTCAGTTACGCTGACAACGCAGATATAACATAGGCCATGCTACATTCGACATATTTTTAATTTTAATGATTTTACTCGTAATCCAAATAAATAATAGGAGACGCTGCAATTTATGATCAATGACGAAAAAAACAGGTATAAAAATATTTTTGAAAAAAAAATTGAACCGACTTCGGAACTCCACTCGGCAAGTGCTCTAAAAAGTAAAAAATAATTTTATTCTTTGAACACCATCGACACTACATTTAAACATAAGTTTTGAAGTCGGCGCAAAAACACTATATAGAATCATACGAAACTATAATTTAACTATATATATAAATTGCAATGAATCTAGGTTCTTTAATCGCATTCGCATACACTAGATTGACAACCACATATTTATGTAATAGTACAAATATTCAGCTCTTAATTTTCAATGGTTTTCTCTGAAAAATGTTGGCAAAATGTAGTTAAACATCATTTCACCTATAGTTTTTGCACCGACTTCAAAACTTATGTTTAAATGTAGTGTAGATGGTGTTCAAAGAATAAAATTATTTTTTACTTTTTAGAGCACTTGCCGAGTGAAGTTCCGAAGTCGGTTCAATTTTTTTTTTCAAAAATATTTTTATTTTATTCTTTTTAGTGTAAATGTACATATGAAATAAGGTAATGTTTCCATTGCAAAACTTCACCTAATTTGCTTAAGTAAATGCTTCATAAAATAAACTATGTAAGGAAAAAAAAAAAAGAAAGTATCAACGCGTCTAAAATTTTAAACGATTGACACTAAAAAATAATCTTTGTTATTCTCTTGTATTTATTTGTGTACTAGCTTAATCAAAGCCATTTAAATATCAACGGCTTTTCAACTAATTTATATTTCAAAGCAAATCTAGTTTCTCGTTGTTCATAAGATTTTAACACATGCTACGTACGTTACCCGCTAATGAGTTTCATGTTTGATTTATTTAAGCCTTCATTCAAAATTTTCATTATCATTTTTCATATCAATCACGTTTTGTAACAATGGACTTCATATTTAATCATTTAGGACAAATCGCTTTAAATTTGAGCAAAAATTTTGAGATTTTCCTCACTTTCTTCAGAATTCCTTTATCAAACCTTATGTAAATTAAGACTAATAAAGTCAGAAAAATTACGAATCAATTAGTACCTGGTACGACTTTCAGTTCGTTGGAATTCAGGAGAAAAAAGCAGGACATAGAAAGATACTCGGTTTAAAATTTTCAAAAAGACCATAGAAATGAATTTCATTATGCAATCCAGAGAAGCCTGGCGTTCAAAACGGTCATTATTACGATTACTGTGATCCCAATTTCTTTTTCGAAAGATTTCTGCAGGTTCCCGTTATCGAACCCGGACCACGAGAGGATGGGACCAATCGGAAAGAAAGACCTTTCTAACAAAAAAAATTTTTTTGAAATCGGTCCAGGCATCTTCGAGTAATCTTATAACATACAAAAAAAAATTCTCCGACGAATTGTATAACCTCCTCCTTTGTTGAAGTCGGTTAAAAACAAGTAAATTTTCTTCGTGTTTACCCTATATTTTTCTTAAAAGAGGAATAGAATATTTTAACTACTTGGTTAATATCTTAAGTCACCGCAAGGTGGCATAGTAAATCTCTAGAATTCGAATTATTTATTTCGTCTTGATAAACCATTTTAATCTTCCGTCAAGGCAAACTAAGCCTTGAAACAACTTACAATAAAACGTTTGATTTTAAACGTAAGTATTTTATTTTTGGCAACGTTTTACAAGCATTTTGGCGCTTTTGTTTGACGAACCATTTATAAACCGTACCAAGATACTCATTAAAAAAAAATGCTTTTTTTCTTGCTTTTTTTATGGAGTTTTTGGACTTTTTAGATTTTTCCCATAGTTAGTGTATGGAAATATACCTTGATACCAAATTTTAAGATTCTGAGACACTTGGAAGTAGGTAAACATTTTGATGAGAGAGTGTATAATCTAAATAAGAAAATCGCCATATTTTCACTTTTCAAATATTAAAAACTTTAAAACTAAAAGAGATATATTCATAAAATTCAGGATTATGGGTGTTCTATGTCCCTCTAATAGACTTACAAAATTTAAAGCATGTAGATGAAGTAGTTCTTGAGAAACGGAGGGGTCGAAAGTAGCCCGAAATGGTTCGTGTGAAGATACACTAGCAGATGTGCAGCGCGAACTTGGCTGACACACTGCCGTGTGTCTTGTTAGCTATACATAAAAGTTTACTAATGGCGTCGCTGCAATCAATGAAATTTTTTACGTGGGGAAATAGGGCTGAATTTAATAATTGTCGTTTAGCAACAACTCGAAAATTATAACTTTTTGCACGTGAATTCTCAAATTTTATCATGATAAACATTGGTTTTGATTTTTTTCCCGGTTTCTGATCTATATTTAGTTTTGCTAAAGTTTTGTGGTGCATTAAAGTCGCAAAAACTTGGACTCACATTTGAGCGAGTTTACTGTGTTTTCGTTTTTATATTCGTTCAGACTTTGTTTCTAAAAGAAAGCAAATATACTTTAAAAATCGAGTAGAAGAAAAAAAAACCAACGTCAAAATTTCTGAGATGTAATTCGTCTTCTTTCTGGCACACGTATTAGTAGTTAAATTTCAAAATAAAAGCTTTGTTTGAGCAGTTCTCGTGAAATAAAAAACAAATCATTTTAGAGCGAACAACATTCAATTATATTTCTTTTCTTTCCGCATTACAATCACAAAGAGAAAAAAAAAATCATCGAGTATTGATATCCTTTGGTAAAACGTTGGCTTTTTTCCAAGCAGGACTACGACCTTTAGCTAAACATAAAAAAGATGTACTAGCCGGGCCCTTTTTTTTCTCAGCTTGGTCGTTGTACTTTGTTTTAAACACCTTTTCTGACGATGCCAGTTTTTACAAGGAATGTAAAAGAGCGTAAGTCTTGCACAGAAATTGCATTAGACATATTTGATTTTCGTGTTAAACAGTTCGTTGCCAAAAATGAATTAAAACTCATGAT
>JAXGGA010015596.1:0-28754 GCA_038373865.1 Uloborus plumipes
AGCATTTTCTCTGAAACAAATAGTCACCAAATCATGTCATGACTTAAGTCTGCATTAAAATTAACAGATTCAATCCAAAAAGACGTAAAACACCTCCTTGGGAACATTAGAATACAACCAAAAGGGGATGTGCACAACTAGACCAGACCCCTCTCGGAGCCTAGATGGAAATTTTTTTTCTTCAGTTATGCGAGATACATGCATACGTAAATACATACGCACATAGAGGCGTCACAAAAGTTCCGTCCTGTTGACATTATAAAAATAAATAATTAAGGAAAGGAAAAAGAAAAAAATATTGCAGTGCGGTCTTCAAATTTTCCAAATAATTATTTTCAGTTGGCAGCAAAAAAAAAAAAAAAATAATAATAATAATAATAATTTTAAAAAATAAACGAAAACCGTATATTGCAAAGTTGCAATACTGTCCTACTCTTGCTGTCCTACTTATTCTTGTGTAATACTCGAACTATCTTACATATATTGGTGGATTTTTCCAACAAGGTAATATTCTGAGTTACAAAAGCGTATTTCGCAATCATGGACGTAGCCAAAATTCCCGTCAGGGAAGGCCAGCACAACCATCACAAAATAGTGTTTTTTAGTCCCCCTCTATCAACCACCTCAACACAATTTTGTACAGATGAGGCTCTACACCCAATGTCTGTGAAGGTCGATATAAACAACTGATCAGAAAAGTTTTATCCAAGCAAAAGTTTGATAAAGCGCTTCACTGATATGGCACGGTTAAAATAAAAACTAAAATCTAGATAGAAAATTGCTTTCCAAATCAGGCTTGACATTATCGTGTGATCCTCGCATCTTCATAGATAGTTTAATATGCGAAGCAGGTATTAGATATTTACTGCATAATGTCTTGCAGCGCGAGTTGCAATTGTCCGTTTTTTTCATGAAATACCTTGATGCCACGTGCGCTTTAAAAGGGAAATTATTTTCGTATTCAATGACGCAAAGGTCGCTGCGTTGAGGTCCGCCTCGTGGAAGACATCAAACGTCATAGTTAATGACAAGGGTTTTGTCACGTTTTGCAACAGATGACCACACGAATTTTATCGTTTCAATCTCACTCTCAAGCAAAGGAGAGGCAGAGGCATAGGCGGCTGGTGCACCAAAAAAGTGGGGGGTCAGGATAAATACGGGTGGATGGGGGGGGGGGCAAAAGAAAGGAACTGTAGTTAGGAGGCAGCACCTTTAAAGTTTTTTTTTTAATTATTATTTTCGTTAGATTTGACAAAATAAACAAAATTATTATTGGATTTTAACATTACTGCGTAAATTACCTCTAAATAATGCGAAATAATGAACCAGACTGGTTGATTTTGAATTCATTTTAAAAAAATACCATGAGAAAAAAGTCCGCTTTTTGGAATGTTCAGCTTTTATTTTGGTGAAATTAATTTATCCACTGGAGTAAAAAATCTTTTTTCTCTCGATCATTAGTTTTTAACGGTGAAAAGTAAGGGGCATGGCCCCTTTACTTTTGAAATAGAGGGTGCAGTCGCCCCCCTGGCCCCTTGTACGAGCCGCCTATGGGCAGAGGGACATGATTCAGTTGATTAAGTTTGTCTACATGAAAGGAGTTACTAGGTTAAAGTTTTGAATGGAAAGCAGAGAGAGAGAACAAAAAATCATTCTTTCAAGCTATTCTAATCTCCGGCTAGCCTGGAGCTTGGGAAAAAATATTACTTTAGTAGGGTTGTGGACACCTGGAACAATTTACTGGAAGAAGCTGTAATGAGTAAGGGAGTTGAGAGATTTAATAAGAGGGCCATTGATCTACCTTGGGGGCTATAAATTGATTACGATTAGCCTAGCTGGACCCAGAGCCTGTTGCTGGTAGTCACATTTTTTTGCATTTGTATTTATTCGGATATAAATAGGGTTCACGTGTTAGCAGAGGTGGATACAGAAATAGTTTTTGGAAAGGGCACTGAAAAGCAAAAATTGCCCCCTCGCCTCCACCCCCACAATAATTTTTATCAATAAAGAGTTCTCATTAGGTTCTTTTAAAACGTTTTTAAAGAGCTCTTAAAGCCAAATTATGTACTTTAACGTACAGAAATATAAAATATCAAATTTCTTCGAATGTGTTGTTAAATTATCTCCTTTTAATATTTTAAACTAATTTACTACTAAACTTCATATAATTTCAATGAAATTGTATAATAATGCACGGTATTACTTAGAAAATATCGTCATCTAATATCTTTAAACGAGCAATTCTTGTATATATATATACTAGCCGGGTACCCGGCCCTGCCCGGGTTTCTGTGGGTGTAGGGTGGTTTAGTGAAAATCATTCATAAATTTCCCAACACTAAAGTGCATATCTATAAACATAATGGCTACTTCTGTAAACAATTTCTATGTTATGGATAAACTATGACAAAATAATGCAAACTAAAAAAAAATAGCAAGCTACAAATAAAGTTTTAGTAGGAAATGTTATAAGCTTGGTATATTAAAATAAATATATATTTACAGTATCAAGCGCACTGAAATTAACCATTTCCAAATATTGCTCGTTAAATAAGTCCCATTATTAGTTTCGATCCTCGTGACAACATTGGTGAGGTGAAAACATCTTATGTACCTAATTCAGAAATTTTTTTGACTATAAACACTTTATATTCTCTAACTATTGCCAAAATTATTTTTTTTTATTTCACCCGTTAGCGATTGTTGGCTCAGCTAAATATAAAAATCCTTAGAAGGCAATAAATTCCATACTTACTCCAGAGAAGCCTTGGTTCAAAATTTTCAATATGATTACAATCAATATTGTTGCTGCATGGCACCAAATTTTTGCAACAATGGGTTGAAAATTTAATCATTTAATGGGGAAATGACATAAAATTAACCGTTTTCCATAATAACTTTTTTAAACTAAGCTTTTTAGAAATAAATTATAGCTTATCCTGCTCCCTGTTACTGTAGCTACCTACGGTGAAAAAATGGTTAAAATCGGTTCAGTAGTTTGGAAGATTACCCCGGACATACGTTTTCAAAAGTAGTCTTTTATGTATATAGATATTTCGGATCTCGAAAACGGCTCTAACGATTTCGATAAAACTTTGTATTTAGATGGAGTTTTGGTTTCTGAGTTCATCCACGTCGGCGTTTTTTCTGTAAAAACGCCAGTTTTCACAAAAAAACCCCGTTTTTTGTGCCTTCATTAAGCAAGTTTGAGACGCTTTCTTTATCGCCATTTTCTTTATGATTATTATCAATTGTTACTGTTTCATAGCAACGACGTTTTAATTTAACAATGGATTTCATAGTTAATCACATCAGCGCGAGTTTAAATTTTATGGTATTTGGCAACGTTAAATTGTTATTGTTTTTTGAAATGATAAAGCAAGGCTTCACTACATAGTGTCTTATACAGGCTGTTTCATTTACTCAAAAGCCATGGGATAAAAGCAGTGGTGATTGTCCAGCGACATTTAGTCAATTTTATGGTAACTTACACGATATAAAAATCGGATTATTTTACTTTTCAAGTACGATTTAAAAATTGAGTATAAAAGTGTTACAGTTAGTTTTTAAACACTTTTTTTCCTCCTCAAGAATGTTTAGTAAGATATTTCAGGTAAAAAATCAATAAATACGAAACTCAATTTTCTTAAAATATTAAGTTTCAAAACAAAATTACATCTATCTAATATCCTTAGACGAGCAGTTATTGTATATATATATTTCGGATCTCGAAAACGGCTCTAGCGATTTTGATAAAATTTTGTATTAAGATAAAGTTTTGGTTTTTGAGTTCATCTACATCGGCGTTTTTTCTGTAAAAACGCAAGTTTTCACAAAAAACCCCGTTTTTTGTGCCTTCTTTAGAAGTTTGACGAGCTTTCTTTCGCCATTTTCTTTATGATTACTCTTATTGTTACTGTTTCATAGCAACCACGTTTTATTATAACAATGGATTTCATATTTAATCACATCAGCGTAAATTTAAATTTTTATGGTATTTGGCAAACGAGTTTTGGCAACACGTTAGAATTGTATTGTTTTTGAAATTTAAAAGAGATCGATCAAAAGAAAGTTAGAATTGGGTGTGGGCCGCGGTTGTCCGATCGGTAAGTCGTCGGACTCGTAACCAGAGGGTCCCGGTCCGATCACATAGAGGAAGCCCAGCCGATCAAAGATCCACCGTCTTCATTAATGGTGGCTGGGGAACGTTAAAAATGTTCGTGGTCATAAAATCCTCCAAGTGAAACGATACCTCTGGGGGATGCTGGGCCAAGGGTTTGCTCGGCCCTTGGGCCTGGTTCAAAAATGAACAGAGCGCTCTTCAAGGCCCCATCCCGGTTAAACTACGAGTTATGGTATGTACGAGGGGAACCTTGGAGTGTGAAGTCAAGTGAAAGTCAAAACCAACTGGAACCCAATGCGTACTGGAGAACATGGACTCCAAGAACATGGCGCCAAATGAAATGAAATTGGGTGTCATTTTACGACGAGCATGGATTAAATAAGGTTGTGTTTTTTAAAATAAATTACAGCTGTTTTAAAAGCATAATTGCAACCAAAGGCTTTAAAATGCTTTTCAAGTTTATTTAAATAAGTACTTCGCATTTTAGAAAAAAACACGAGTTTACAAACCTCTTTTCTTTTAACCGAGCGGGCTCGGTCCCCTGGTACTAATGATTAAAATAAGAGGTTATTAAAACAGAATAATCTCGTTTTCTGTGAAAAAAGAATTAGTAAGAAAATATTTTTTAAAAAAGTTAATAATTTAAGGAAGAATTTTATCTTCCAATTTGAAATTTAACAGAGCTAAAATTCAGGGGTATTTGCCACCAGCTTGGTCGTTGATGATTCATTCTGACTGATGAGTTCCTAACAAGGACGAAACTGTAGCCTCAGGATGTCATGACCGAGCTGAGGGTATAATTTGCTTATAGTTCTGCCTTTTGTCATAGCTTTTGGGCCGTAACTTACTGCATATTGATGCTCTCGTTTTTAACAGGTTCTTGTAAATCCTTTTGAAATAGTTGTACCAGTTATTGCTGATGATTTTTTTTATGTTTATAAATTTATACATTACGGAAAATCACCTTTTCCACAAGTATCAGTCTTTGCTAGGGATGCACCGATGTAATCGGCAATTGGGCCGATTCATCGGCTGAAAAAATATTTTTAAATATAATTCTTTAAATTATACCTTCACTAAGAAGATTGATGAATAAATTTTTTAAGAGTACTAATAGCCCTCACAGTTGATATAACGTTTTTAATAAATTAATTCTCCTACTTTGAATATTTTTCATGTGGCTATAGTTTTCCCCTTAGCACAGTGCTTTTAGATAACATCTAATTTCACAAAGAATAAAAGTCTTGAATTAAATTGCTACTAATTACTAAAAATTTAAATTAAAATTACTCTGAAATTGAAGTGCTCCCACATACCACCCCCCCTCTTTTTTTTGAATTTTTATGTCCAATTAACATAATTAACAATGTGTTAAAGAAATATTATTGACAAAAATATTAAAATTGGTACTTAGAAATTTGACAAAATATTGAAATTATCTTCTGAAAATTAGGAAAATGGAAAAAAATCTTCTCTCAGAAATAAATTACTTACTTTTTCTAAACTTGGAATTGTATAAGAGAGAAAGAACAAGGATTGTAAAATTGGTAGTATATTAAAAACAAACATCCTTATCTTTAATCGGCTCAGCCGATTAATCGGCCAATTATCAACATCCGAATAATCGGTAATAGGTAATCGGCCAATTTGCTTATCGGTGCATCCCTAGTCTTTACTTATGCCTTCTCCATTTTAAAAGCATGGCCAAATGTCATCTTAACCGTCACAGTATTTCATCCGAGAAGACTATTCTGCCCTCATTTCCACTTTTGCTTCCTTTTTACCTTCGCTCCTTAATGTCATATCTCTGGAGAGGCATCTATGGGGGGCTCTATTATAAGTTACTCAACTCCCATCTTTCATGTTGAGCAACTGCTCCTTCTACTTCGTCTTTGTTTCATTTATTCATTTAATGTGAAACACGGGTGGTTTTGCAATTTTGCCGTTTGCTTCGGCAGCCATCGTCTATTCTGTTTCTTTATTGTTGTCATGCATTCATTCGGATCTTCTGAAGCGCATATAGAAAAGCGAAACTTTTTCGAATGACGAACATTTTTAATTTCACCATCTGTTTTTAGTTTTATCTAATGCTTATAGTTCACGTCTCCCAAGAGCAGAGAGAAAAGAAAGAACGAAAGTAAAGTAAAAGTATAATTGCTCTTTAGGGCATAGAAAAAAGAAATAACGAAAGAAAAGCAAAGGAATAAATCTGTTAATCTCATAAATTTAAATAAAATTCATATTTTTTGTTGCCATTTTTATCTCTCAATACTCTATAGAGGACAAAAGTTGTTTTGGTTAAGTTTTTTGAATTTAAATAATCCTAAAAAAAATTTAAAAAGTCATTGGTACTTGATAATGAAACAGAATGTCGAGCTGTGTTTTCCTGTAAATAGGATGCATCTCATTTATAAATGTTGTTATTGACCTGAAGGCTTCGGAAATGAACCTTAAATTAAATGTATCTGAAGAACATACAATTTGTCAATCAAAACGGCGTGCTTATGAAATGATAAGCTCAAAAATACATGAAGAAAGAAAATTTTGTCATTCAAAATCATTTGCATCTGAAAAAAGAGTTAATGAATGAATTACAGATGATATGGCAATGAAAAATACTTGTTGGGGAAATTTGCATTTAATCAAACGTACTTGAACACCAAATGGTTTGTCAATCAAAAGTGCGAGTACCGTTCGCTTCCTTTCTATAAAACAATCTACTGACAAAACGCACCTCAAACCCAAATGATCAGTCAATCAAGAATAATATTAATGAAACAAACCAGTGAAGCAAACTAGAGACTAATAAGATTTGTCAGTCGTCAATCAAAAATATTTTTCGATGATATTATCAGTTGATCAAATAAACATCAACACAAAAATATTTTTTCAGTACAAAATATTTGCATATGCTATGAAAGAAAAGGTTCCTGGTCACTACTCATTTTTATCTATTGAGGTACTAATTAAAGTACTTAAAGTAATAGGGAATGCTCAATAAATATTGATCACAATTTATAAAACATAATTATGTAAACTAATCCTTCAAATGTTGATGGAATTTTTTAGATTGATTTCCATTACTTGAAATAAACCTGTCATATCTTTTTTAATGTCTTCAAAGGCATGCAGGAAGACATTTTTGAACACATCCTTCAAAATCGTCTCTCTGACGCTTCCACTATTGTCTTTGAAGGAGAGAAATGCTATCAAGATGGTGTTTTTTCGACTTTTGAGAAATAAAGAAGTCATTAAGAGCTACGTGGAGGATGGGGTGCAAAGAATAAAATTCCACAAACACATCCTTTCCTTCAGGAATGACCAATCTCAGAATCCTATGCGCTTAAACTCGTGTCATCTGCAGCTTTTCTTTGACTTTCAACGTAAATTAATGAAGTTATATCTCTGGGACAGCAGTGACGTACATGTTTTCTTCAGTTAGGAAAATTACTGGAGTATCCAGATGGCCCTTCCTTTGAAACCGATCCTCTCCAACCTTAAAACATTTTGAAGCAACTTCTAGCTGTGCTATCTCCATCAACTTTCAGTAGGGTCATTCCATGTCAAGTGTACGAGGCGTCCCCACTCGACCCCCTCCGATTTTGATGAAAATTTTTTTAGATGTACATATAAGACTTGCATGAAACCATACCAAATTATAGCTCTATAAGTCTTATGGTTTAGCCAATAAAAATTATTGAAAAAAGACCTCTTTTTCGTGTCTTGAAAAAAATGACCAAATCGTCAAGTTTGTGCTTTTATTGCTCGCGACCTAAGACGATTATCAGGCTCAAATTTGGTGATTCTGATCACTGTTTAGGGTAGAATAGCCTACTTGTGTAACAAAAGCTCCATACACTGTAGATTTTCTGCAATTTGCTGCCAAAGTTGGTAAAAAATCGTATTTTGGTAAATTTTGATCATACGTTATCAGCTTGTATCTGCTGAGAGAATGACTTTCTGAAGCTAATTCTTTCCTCGTTTGTAGCCTGATAGTTCGTCCGAAAGGTGTGCAAGTGGCATCTCGATAGCTCAAATAATTGCTGAATTATGAGAGTTGAAATTCCAGTTAAATTTCTTTTTTCTCAATTTTGTCTGAATTTCAAAGGGCAATATCTCAAAAGGATCATATTGGACTTTAATTTTCTTTATATCATTGGAAAGAACACACTTTTCTTAACTGAAAAACGTTATTTTTATTTTTGAGACAAACCAGTTTCAAGGGATATTGCAGGTCAAAAATGTGTACGTCATTCAACGTGAAATCGAAGAAAAAAAGACATAGACCTCAAAAGTTGATGTCAACTTGCTCTATTAAAATTTACAGGAACTATTGTACTTATGTTCTGATAAAAAAAGACCTTTTTTAGATGTTTTTGAACTTTAGTTTTTGTGTGCGCATCCGTAAAAACTCAAGAAATGGCAAAAAATAAAGTTTCGTTTTTAACAAAAATAATTATCTTCTTATCGCTGCTATAAGAGCTTGAGTCTTTTCCTATATGTTGTTTTTAAGCTCTTGAAACAGAATTTCGGATGATATGTCACTTGGCAAGGTTGTAGGTCATTAATGTTTCAAGGTCATAAAAAGCATTTTCCCATTTTTCATCAGTTTTGTTTATGGGCAAATTGCAATCATAGGCTGAATATCTAGACACATCCTCGGCAGTATAATGAATAGATTTTTAATTAATACTTATCATATTTTCAATTACTATTGTTATCATTTATTTACACGGTGGAAATAATTGCAATATTCAACTCTATCGAAAACTTTTGTTATCGCATTTTAGAAAAATGGCTCTGCAGTCCTATTATTCAGTTTTTTTATCACGTACACACCATATTAACTGTTTTATTTATTATTTATCTCATTTATTAATTATTTTTATTTTTATTTATTTTTTTCTGAAAAGGGAAACGATGCTTTTTATGAATTTAAAATGTTAATGACACCTTGCCAAGTGACATATCATCCGAAATTCTGTTTCAAGAGCTTAGAAATAACACATAGGAAAAGACTCAAGCTCTTATAGCAGCGATAAGAAGATAATTATTTTTGTTAAAAACGAAACTTTATTTTTTGCCATTTCTTGAGTTTTTACGGATGCGCACGCAAAAACTAAAGCTCAAAAACATCTAAAAAATGTTTTTTTTTTATCAGAAACATAAGTACAATAGCTCCTGTAAATTTTAATAGAACAAATTGACATCAACTTTTAAGGTCTATGTCATTTTTTTCTTGATTTCACGATGAATGACGTACAGATTTTTGACCTGCAATATCCCTTGAAACTGGTTTGTCTTAAAAATAAAAATAAAGTTTTTTAGTTAAGAAAAGTGTGTTCTTTCCAATGATGTAAAGAAAATTGAAATCCAAGATGACCCTTTTGAGATATTGCCCTTTGAAATTGAGACAAAATTGAGAAAAAAGAAATTTAACTGGAATTTCAACTCGCATAATTCAGCAATTATTTGAGCTAGCGAGATGCCACTTGCACACCTTTCGGACGAACTATCAGGCTACAAACGAGGAAAGAATTAGCTTCAGAAAGTCATTCTCTCAGCAGATACAAGCTGATAACGTATGATCAAAATTTACCAAAATACGATTTTTTACCAACTTTGGCAGCAAATTGCAAAAAATCTACAGTGTATGGAGCTTTTGTTACACAAGTAGGCTATTCTACCCTAAACAGTGATCAGAATTACCAAATTTGAGCCTGATAATCGTCTTAGGTCGCGAGCAATAAAAGCACAAACTTGACGATTTGGTCATTTTTTTCAAGACACGAAAAAGAGGCCTTTTTTCAATAATTTTTATTGGCTAAACCATAAGGCTTCTAGAGCTATAATTTAGTATGTTTTCATGCAAGTCTCATATGTACATCCAAGAAAATTTTCATCAAAATCGGAGGGGGTCGAGTGGGGATTTTCTCGAAATTTGGGACACGTGACATGGAATGACCCAGTAGGTTTATATATGCTTCAGCTGATGATTTTTAAGAGCGAAAACAAAATCTAAAGCAAACGCACTTTTTGCTCGCCGCGTGTCGTTTCAATTTTTCTGTAGGCGAAAACGAAACTACATGCACTTGGATGGTTGCCAAAGTCGTATTAATGACCTTTAAATTTTAGCTATCCATTATTCACGTATCCCAGTAACTACACATTCATCATTCGTTTTCTGAGCCTGGATATTTTATTTACTTGAAAAGAAATTGTGATCAGTCTTTGTTGAAGAGCCCTGGTATATGACAACTTTTCAGCAAGTTCAACACTTCGACATTCAGTGATGTTTGTAGCTGTCGTTCATTTCAAGCGCCATTGCATGTGCTGTGATGGATACCTACCCTATAAACGGGTCCCTGTGGCATGTGTGTACTGAGGAAGTTCGCACCAAATTACGGTACAGTTGGAAGAGTGAAGCAGCACACCCCAAATTGAAAGTCTGGCTAACACAAGACAACAACAACAACCTGGCCCTCTAACTCCCACAAAACTTACAAAAGTAATTACACTCCGACCCGAGGCGGGATCCAGAAAGGGCCGGGTCCCTAGTTTCTGACTAGGCTGAAGTGGCCTCTCTCGTCGGTCTTAGTAACAAAAGGAATTTCTTCAAAGGGCGTCAACAATCTAAAGACAAAAGAAAAAAAATCTACAAGGTCTATCAAAAAAGAAAAAAAAAAGTAAGATAAATGATCGAACACGAAATATTTAGAAAGCTAGAGGTGGGACAACCTTGAGGTGCTCTCGTGGGAGCCTATTCGAAGTTACACAACCCTCGCAGTCGGGCCCCTTTTACTTTCTCCACTGTAACAAACGGCCGGTTTGGAAACGCACGAATCGGTTACGCAAGTTGGCCATCGGCGTCGGATGTTCTTTCCTCTACATCCGAGGAAGTAGATGATCACTTGCTTCCACTTTCTTTTTCCTCCTTCGGGCCTTCTGGTTCCTTCCGAACGATTCGCGCTGTTTACGATCCCATCTTCCCTACCAAACGACTCTCGGCAGCACTGATTTCATGGTCCCGCGCGCTTTCCAGAATAAATAAGTAAATAAATAAGTTTTTCTTCACGGCAGAAGCATAGAATGTCAAAAGGAAAAGAGGTTTTTTTTTTCGAAATGGAATTGGGAAGCCGAAACGAGTTGAGTTGTCGTATCTGGGTCGAGAAGGGAAGAGAGTAATTTTTAGTAGATGGGTGTAGTATATGTGGGGCGTGAATAGGGAGTGTGTGTCCTAATTTTTGCCCCACGGACAATGACCGGTGAACTTAGGGATCGTTTAGAGCTAAAAGTTTCTAATATGACATCGTGAAAAAGAGTTGATTCACTGAAAGAAGGGAAATAAAATGAGAAAAGTAATACAGCAATTAGCTTTAAAAGAATTTCTTCGAAAATGTTTTTTAATCTCTTTGTATATGCTTTCTTTTAATCCTTTAAGGATCGTAATCTTGTCGGTAGAGTATGGGTATATTTATTTTACATAACTCATAAATAGCGGTATAATGTAACGGACGTATCTCGTACGTCCGTTACGGAGCCAAAAAGCCATCATATAAACACTGTTTCTGGAAATAATCAAGTTTTTGAAGTAGAATTCATGTTCTTCATAAAATTCATGCAACGAAACAAGGATCCAACACATTGGAGTTTTTGAAAGCTGTTTTGCTCAGCCATCGATGCTTTTTGTTAAAATGGAATCGCCCAAAAGTATATAAATCCTTCGTGGGGAACTTTTTCTGAAAAGATCTGGACACTGTTTCTGGAAATCATCAAATTTTATAGAAGTAGAGTTCATGTTCTTCATAAAACTCATGCAACGAAACAAGGATCCAACATATTGGAGTTTTTGAAAGCTGTTTTGCTCAAAAATGGATAAATCCTTTGTGGGGAACGTTTTCTGAAAAGATCTGGACACAATAAGAAAAATATGTCGTCTGTGTGTGTGAATAGTTTTTTTTTTTTTTTCTTTTTTCTTTTACATATCAAAAGAACAATCGAATTGAGTTTACTCCTTTAATAATTACTACACGATGTACAACATCTCCCTGTAATAATAATGTCATACTGGATACATTTTTGATAGAATAATGGCCTCTATTTCGTGATTCATATAAAATAAAATTACGCTCGCTTTAATTTGGCTTTGATGATGAGGTAGTATTCATCTTTGTGGAAGCAGGGCTTGAAATTGTGATATGAAAGTTAGTAGCCATTGGTACCTGCCTTTCTTTGATTTGCCAAAACTCTCTGTTTAGACGTGACTTTAAAATAATGAAGATGGTGAAGTGTCCAATAAGAGAAGTTAAGAATTGGCTCCATTGTTCGAAACTTGAAAAAGAGAAGTAGGGAATCAATGAACAATATAATTAGTAAAAAAAGAACGAAGGCGCTTAAAAGTGCGAAAAGTGATGTTAATCTTTTAATAAAAAAATTAGACGTTAAAAATGACGCCTGTTTGTGAAATAGTGGTCGTTAAAATAAAAATTTTAGTTACAAAAAGCGACTAAAGACCTCTTATTCTGAATCCTGAAAGATATGGTGTAACAGAGAAAGAAGGTGTAACAAAGCTCTTATACACCTATCACAAAGCCACTCATAGCCAAGCCTGCAAAAAAATTAACTAACTAAACGTTTTGTTCAAAGCTTCATAGTTAAGTTAAGACACTGCAAAAAATTAACAGTTGTTTTTACAATATCATACCGGCAGTAGAGGTTCCAGAAGAAAACTGTAAAATGCACAGTAATAAACTGCAAAATTAGCAATTTTACAGTTTATCACCAGAATTTTAGTTTCTTACCACAAAATTAGCTGTATTATACTGTCAAAACCTCAATATAATACTGACAGCAAAGGTTTCAGTTTAAAACTGAAAAATGCACAGAAAAAAAACTGTAAAATTAGTAATTTTACAGTTTATTACTGTAAAGTTGGCAATTTTTGCGGTTTTTACTATAAAATTAGCTGTATTATTATAATGTGAAAACAACATTTTTTTTTAAGTGGAGCGTTTCTCAACTTTTTATGAACCACGGACCGGCAAGAGCCTTAAAGGGAAATTCGCGGACCGGTCACGTTTTTTTTTTTTTTTTATTATTATTATTCAAAATCGTTTTAATTTTTTTAATAGACCGCTGAGGCTTTCTACCATTTTTTTTTCTTCTCTTTTTCCCTATAATTTGTATTTATTTGTTTATTTTTTGCGCAAAACAAAAAAAAAATGCCTCGGGGACCGTTACATGCTTGTGAAAAAATTTCGAAAATGGCTGAGTTTTTTTTTATTTTTTTACAAAATAATAATGACAATAAAGTAATTAATAGGTATGTAAATAGAACTTTGTGTTTAATACGAGTTGCAAAACTGTTTAAATATCTCTTCTCTACTAATAATAAAGCTGAAGGTTTGTCTCTCTTTCTGTCCTTCTGTCTTTCCTTCTGTCCTTCTGTCTGTCTGTTACGCGCGTAGCGCCAAAACCGTTCGGTCGATTTTCATGCCACTTGGCACAAAATTAGTTTCTTGCATAAAGTTGTGCACCTCGAAGCGATTTTTCGAAAATTCCATTTCGTTCTTTTTCTATTCGAATTCTTAGCGGAAATTCGATAAAATAGGGAAGAAATATTTCACACACATTTTCAAGTCTTATGTCATTCGAAAGCTTGAAATTTTCTGCACAAAATGAAGTTTTTCGAAGTTTCTACGATCATCAGGAGAGCTGTAACAATTGTTTTTAGAATCCCGAAACTCAAGGCTTACCTTCAGTAAAGCAAGCCAAACGATTCTAAAGTGGTTGAGCTCTAGAATAAAATTTGTTTGAAAAGAGAAATAAAATGAATTATTTTATCAACGGAAATCAACTTTTCATGTTGTTACTATGGTTACGTGTTCATACTTATTTTTGTTTCGTTCTTTTTCCAGGGTTGCCAACGTCAATCTTCGTAGGCTACGGCCAGACGTAGTATTTTTGATTCTACGGTAGTATTTTTTCGGCCCAAATAAGGAGCGTAGTATTTTTCTGGCAACCCTGTTTCCAATATACTAATGACTTAATTAAAAGATTTGGCGGATTTTTTTTTTTTTTTTTTCATTTTCATAGATTTCGCATTTCAGCAACATTGATTTTGGCAACTTTTGGAAACAGTAGTATTTTGTAATATTTTTTTAGAGGAGGCGTAGTATTTTTTTGTTCCAATTCTCTGGCAACCCTGTCTTTTTCCCGGTGAAGATGCTTTGGGACCCTGCTTGGCGCGTTTTCAAAAAGTCAACTACGCAAAATAGCTAGGGTTACCACGCTTGGCGCGCCTATCGTTCATTTAGCGAGAAAAGGGTACCTAAAGCACAGATTAACGAAATATCGTATCAATTGTGATATTGCATCGTTTTTTTTAAGTGTTTCATTTCGGAAAATGTATTGTGTGGTTTTTTAAGCTAGGAAAGAAAACTTCCTTCTTCTTTTAAACTTTGGTAAGATTTCTGTTGGTTTCTGTTATCAACAAAATTGTTCTTATTTTCTCTTTTGGCTTATTTTTGTCCATCTCCTTTGGGGTTGCGTTCGAATGTTCCAAGGGGGTGTTTTACCCCATTTATCGGGTAAATCAGTGTTTTCAATGCAAGGTGATATGAATTGGTTAACAAAAGTGATATGAATTGGCGCGACCACTTGGCGATATATCGCCAAGCTTTTGATCGCCAAGTATTTGACGCCAAATTGGAGAAATTTTTTTTTTTTATTTAGGTTCAATTTGGCGCTGTTGGCGATATTTTGCGAAAAATCCACTGAATGATGTTAAAATCAACGATATTTAGGAGATTAATCATTGTAAAACATATTTTTGCATTGTTTCGTAGCAAACTAGGGACACAAATGTTTGAATTGTTATCTTGCTCACTCCAAGCACTATTTTAGCACTTAAGGCATCTACTAAGAAATTTACACGTAAAATTAAGTAGTGTGGGGTCCATATCAGATCTTAATATCACTTTGAAGGAATTATAGTTGAATAAAACTAAAATAGAGCATTTTTCTGCTATATCAATTATTTTACAAATGAACTTTTAATTTTATACCACGGGCAAAGCCGTGCGGGTACCGCTAGTTTAAAATAAGATAAGTAATTATTGCAACAGTTGAAAATCTCTACTAATAATAAAGCTGAAGGTGGGTCTGTCTTTCTTTCTGTCTGTTACGCGCGTAGCGCCAAAACCGTTCGGTCGATTTCCATAAAATTTGGCACAAAATTAGCTCGTAGCATGGGGTATGCGTCTCGAAGCGTTTTTTTTTTTTTTTTTCGAAAATTCGCTTTTGTTCTTTTTCTATTCTAAGTTCAAGCTCATTTTTCACATAAGTGTAATGAAATGGGGGAGAAACATTTCATACAGATCTTTAAAATTTATGACATTTGAAAGCTTAGAATTTTCTGCTAAAAATAATATCAATTAGAAGTTTCTACGACCATTAGAAGAGCTGTAATAATTGTTTTTAGAATCCCGGAAATTCAAGGCTTACCTTGAGCAAAGCAAGCCAAACGATTCTAAAATGGTTAAGCATGAGAATAAAATTTGAAAATAAAGATGAAATGAATTATTTTATTAACCCTTTAACTGTCAAGTTATTTTGATTTTTAACACTTTTCCAAGTTGACAAAGAGATGAAGCTGAAATAAACGTCTCCCGCTATATATTCGGGTATAACAATACGATGCACTCAAAAAAAAAAATTACCCCGAGTAATACTCGGGCGTGACATTTTCGAAAACCAGCTGTGCCCGAGACTATCTCGGGCATGACAGTTAAAAGGTTAACGGAAATTAACTTTTCATGTTACTATGGTTACGTTTTTACATCTTTTTTAGCCTACTTTCCCGTTAAAAATAAAAGAAAGACGAAAAAAGTATTAGAAGTAGGTTAATGCATCTAAAAAATATCGCCAAGTCCAAAAAATATCGCCAAGTTAAAAAAATATCGCCAAGTCCAAAAAATATCGCCAAGTTAAAAAAATAAAAAGGTAAAATGAATATCGAAAAATTAAAAATTTGAAAGTAGGGTATTTAAATGGGGAATTTGTGTGTCGGTCCGTCGGTCTGTCGGTCGGTCTGCCCCCCCCCCCCCCACTAATAACTTTTGAATGAACATTCCGATTTGGACAAACTTTTTTTTTGTTGGAAAGATCTCGGCGAGTACAGCTCATTCCCATATTTGATTTTTCGATTTGAACAATTTTTGGTTCAACTTTGAACCGTTCAAACAACCTGTCCCGCGATGCTAACTTTTGAGTGAACAGTCCGATTTGAACAAACTTTTTTTTGTTCGAAAGATCTTATCAAGGATATTTCATTCCCGTATTTACATTTCCGATTTGAACAATTTTTCGTTCAACATTGAACCGCTCAATCAAGCTGTCACCCCTAATAACTTTTGAGTGAACAGTCCGATTTAAATAAATTTTTTTTTTGTTCGAAGGATCTCAGCAAGGATACTTCATTACCGTACTTAAATTTTCCATTTGAGCATTTTTTCGTTCAACATTGAACCGTTCAAGCAACCTTTCCCCACCTAATAACTTTTGAGTGAACCGTCCGAATGGAATAAACTTTTTTTTGTTTGTAAGATCTCGGAGAGCCTTTCCCATACATTCCCATATTTCGCTTTTTGATTTGAACCATTTTTCGTTCAATATTGAACCGTTCAGAAAAAAAATTAACATTAGCGTCTACGGGGAATTTAAGTTGAATGTTGATCCTGAACTTAAAGACGGATTTCCTTCAAACTAACTTTGTAAGAAAATGGTTTTGATAAATAATGTTTGTAAAGTACTTTTCTGAGTAATCTTCTGTGAGGACTCCGACTCCGCAAATATGGCTAAAAGCAGGCTCAGAAAAAAAAAATGACTGACTGTGCAGACGATTTTTTGTTTATTTATTCAATTGTTTTATTTTATTTATTATTTTTTTTTTCTTGGCAGACGATGTTTTTTGTAACAAAAAGTTTTTCATTCATGAGAACATTTTATTCTTTATATGTATTTAACAACTGGCAACGGATTAAAAGTGAAATTCGAGACATTTTATTAACGGACGAGTTTTTTTTTTTTTCCTTTTTTTTTCTTTCTTTGATAAAATGTGTTTTGATGCTCTTTGTACTTTCATTTATTTATTTATTTATTTTAATATTATTATTATTATTATTATTATTATTATTTTGAAAACGATTGAGGATTTTTTCTACGGAGGAACTGTAACAGTTTACGTGTCTATTTCATCTGATGAGAGGGGTATATTTTGCTTTTCGAAATCAGCTCTAAGGGCTAAAAAGGTATGTTTGACATAATTTTCAGTCTCAGATAATCAAGAGAAAAATGATCAGATGCGAGAATGCCGATATCGATGTACGGGAAAGTAGGCTCGTTTAGTTCTTGACAGAACTTCTTGTTGTTGCTGTAACAATCCTAGCCTTATTAAAATGAATTATTTAACCGTTGGAAAAAATCGTCTGTTTTTATTTTCTCAGTTTTTAAGGAATTAAAACTCGGTAAATTATAAAAATATCGTATAAATTGCGATATTGCAACGTTCTTTCTAAAATGCTTCATTTCGGAAAATGTATTACATTGTTTTTAAAGCTAGAAAAGAAAACTTCCTTCTTCTTTCAAACTTTGGTAAGATTTCTGTTGATTTCTGTAAGCAACAAAATTGCTCTTATTTTCTCTTTTGGCTTATTTTTATATCATACTTTTAAGGAATTATAGTTGAATTATAACTAAAATAAAGTATTCTTTCTGCTATATCAATTATTTAACAAATGACCTTCTAATTTTATACCACGGGCCGTTCGAGTACTGCTAGTGAGTAATAAAGTAAAAAACATTGCTGAAAGATTGTAGGAAAATATGAAATTAATCATAAATCCACATAAAAGATTTCGTATAAGTGTTTTCTTTTTTTTACTTACTATTATTATTATTTATTTATTTATTATTGTGTTTTTATTATTACTATTATTATTATTATTACCATGACTATATTATTATTATTATTATTAATTTTAATTTTTGAATGAGGGATTTTTTTTTTTTTTTAGCTTGAGCGAGCAAAAATCTCTGAGGATCGGTCAAATTTTTCACCGGACCGATGCCGATCGACAGGACCACTGGGTGAAAATCGCCGATTTAGATTTTTTTTCCTCTTTCAGCAAAGTTAATGAACAGAAGTCTACAACACAAATGGAACATTGAATCTCAACACAAAGATCAATGTATAAAATATTTTTATCCCGCCTTCCATTTAATTTCGCAAAGTAATAAGAATCGGAGATAGTACGAGGAAGAATGAATTCGCCGATACCTCTACTGCGAAAAAAACAATGATAAATGCCACAAAGTGTTCCGATTTAGGGCCTCTACACGTGACTGGAGGAAGAAGACTTTTACAGCTTAATATTTCCCTCTGTTATATCTTTCGAAGAAGAATTACAATGTTTACAAAAGCATCAGTTTTGAAATAAAATATTGATTAGGTGGAATGTTTACTTTCAAATAAATTTGTGGTTTTGGAGCGTGCATCTAAAACTGATTTGATTAAGTAAAGTTTTTACATAAATGACTGTTAAATGTTTACTGTTGAAAATTATTAAATTAGTAAAATGTTTATGGGAAAATGTAAAAGGTAGGCAAACACCCTTTTGAGACATTTAGATAGTCCAAATATTCTTATTTCTTTCTAATTCCGTATTTTTTAAACAACGGATTAATTATTCAGAAAACTAGAAGACTTACACTACTTTTTATTGAAATTTACTTTTTCTTTCTTGGTTTTCTCCAGACCACGTTTTCGAAGTTTTCATTTACTGAACTAACTCTAGCAAGAAAAGTATATACTTTTTGTATTTGAATCTTAGCAAAAATTATGATTGCTGAGATTGCTGTGACATAAAGCTCTAAAAATTAATGTACATGCAATATGCGGGTTCAAACAAATGATTAAACAATGCAGAACTAAAGTTAGGAAGTAAAAATCAGATTTTCTGGGAGATATTTCAAGCATTAAGCTATAAACCATGTTTTTAGTCAACTGTTTCCAATTTTGGAACTTAATATCATTTAGGAGTATTCAACGAAGAGGTCAATGCAAAAAGTTTTTTTTTTTCATGTGAAAAAGGTAATGCACTGGAACTGTTATAATTTTCATAATTATCTAAGATTGTTTTTATAATTTGAGCGTTTATTAAAATTATTGTTAAATGTTTATTATTCTAAAATACTATTGAAATAAATTGTCTACTTACAACTGACAGAATGGGTATATGTTTTCTTCAATCAAACGTATCAAAAGTATAGCTTTGAGTCACTGATATTGATAGAATAACAAAAAAAAAAACATGGGACAAGAAAATATTAAAAAATTCCCCAATAGTTTATTTTTAATCGACTTTTTTAAATGCCCAACTTCTAAAACGAACCAAGGTCTCGTATAACGTCACTCGAGGAGAAACTCTGCTCTTTTAAAACTGCAGGTGGAAAAAGGCACCTTTAAGGGTCAAACGTTGTACCACCTGCGGTACCCCATGAAGGTGACTTGACTCTTTATGGCACCATTGGGGTGCCATACATCACCCATAGGTTGCCACATGGATCCAAATGGCACCTTCAAGGGTGCCATAACCCATAAGGAGTCAAGTAACACACTTCAGGGGTACCACTGGTGTTAAAACGTTTCACCCTTAAAAGTGCCGTGTGCAACCTGTAGTTTAAAAAGTTTGGTTTAAAGCCAGACCGAGGCTTTAGCCATTTTAGATCTCTGGTAACCCAGCTCCGCAACCATGAAAAATTCGATCCAAAATGGTGGCTGGTCTATAAAGTGGCCTTGCTTGCAGCGTTTTGAACGCTTTTGACGTCAGCCAGCGAAAATCAAACAGCGACTGAGCGTCTTGTAAGGTTATTTTTTTAAGAAAGAGGATTAATCAAAATTGAGAAAAAACGCAATGCACCCCATATTTTCGACAGTGCTCTTTCAGGAAGAAATATTTTTGAAAAATGGGGAGCTTCCCCATTATAAAATAAATTTTTGATAGTAAAAAAGTGAAAAATTATTGGTATTATTACAGCATTTCATATTATTACAGCAGCCAAATGTTTAAAACATAAAAAACAACAATATTAATAAAAAATTAAAATTTGAAGCAAAAAGAGAAAGAATATAAAGAAAAAAAACCTCGTGCTTAACTTGCAAAGTTTGAGTTTCAGCATTTCCATTTCCACTTAGGTTTATTTTCTAGAATATGAAATGACGTGAAGAGCAACCACTGACTTTTTCCGCGGAATGTTGAGGAAAGAGGAGGATGTTCCATCTTCTTCACACACGTGAATATTTTTGCAATTCTGTTTGCAAGCATTAAAAAGCAGATTAAAAGCAATTCGCAAGCGGTTGCTGATGAAACCCAAAGGATTACTGCGGAGAAAACTGTTTTCCACTTTAACACACAAATACCTAATTGCGACTGAATATATTTTACAACTTACATGGAGCCACTCGCAATGCTTATAAGTCCTTTCCAATTTTAATACTCGCTCTATTTTGCACAAATTTATAATGTTCATAGGTGCCCACCAGAAGAGTCAGGGGAAGGGGGTTATGGCTCAGATTACGATATTGAAATTTTTTAATACTTTAAAGATGAACATAAACGAAACTTTAATTCTTACCAGGTTCATGTTTTCCCACAACCAATCAACTTTACACAAATTCGTAAGTTATTTTAATTGCACACAAGACATTAATGCATCACAAAGATGGGAAATAACAATCTGGATGGAATTGAACCCTCAACCGTGACCTTACCACTTACACATAGCTCTGTAAGCAAGCGTGTTTTACCACTCTACCGTTAAGGCACATCTTAGTTGCGTTTATGCTTGTCTAAACGTATGCGCTTTGAATAATACCCCAGATTTTTGCAGTAGTTTTAAAGCTTGGTGGAATGCTATCGTGAAACTTTCCTCCAGTAGTTAGAGTTTTCTTGAAATCGTCTGAGCTTACTACAGAAGTTTTGCAACGTCACACCTGCTAACAATAGTAACCTTAGACATTTTTTATCGTGAATATAGCGTGACCTATGACAGGGCTGGAAGGGGGTACGGTGAAGTGATATACTTTGTGACAGAAAGGATGGGAGGTTACGGAAGGTCACTGTGAGCTTACAAAAATTTCTTTATCCTGCAAATTTCGTCTGAAGAAATTCGGGCAATTTTTTAGGGTCAAATTGCAATTTTTAAGTGTCATAATGTCCTTTTTCATCAGATGTCTTTGTGTGCATACCCGTATTTACCATTCGGCAAAAATTGGAGTTCCATTTGGGAAACTGAGAATTTCCACCCTTCCAAAAATTCAAGTTCGGGGCGCACCTGACTGTATAACGTGCTATCTATGTAGGGGAAATTAGGGAGACTCGATCCAACTTTTGGTTTTTCATATTTCAATTTTTTGGTGTAATAGTTAGAGCTCAATAAAAAATATATGTAAATACTATGTTATTTTGTACATTATTATGACTGAAAATAAATGCATAAAACGAAGAAAAAAAAATATATTCCAAAACTCTACACTTGGGTCAATTGTCTCTAGGTCTAGGGCAGGCCCGTCATTTAGGAGGGGGCAGGAGGGGTCAATTGCCCCCCTGACTTTGGGAAATCAATGTATTGGCATATAAGTGGGCGTGGTTTTTGCCACTTTTTGGAAATTTTTACATTGTGTATGCACCCTTTGCCCCCCCCCCCCCTGGAAAAATTCGAAATGACGTCCCTGGTCTAGGGAGACTTGACCCAATGCATAGGGAGACATGACCCAAATTTTGAATGCCAGAATATTCATAAATATTGAGATCAAACCACAGGATTGATGGTGTTTTTCGTTTTAAGGAGTGATATTTGAAGTGGCACAACACTTTAGATGAAGTGTTTCATATTTTTTCGGTACTTAATCCTATTCACAGCATCAGCAGAAAAGCAGAAATCGAATTCAAAACTTATGACTCTGCCATTTTGAATGGTAATGTCACTAGGATTGAGAAATGTTTCAATTTGCACCAAATATCATTCAGACACAGTAGTACCATCAAGTCATTTGAATCTGCCACCTTCTAATCTGATAGAAAATTTCAGTCAAAATATCATAAATTAGTTTCTTTTGCTGAACCAACAAAATGACTCGCCCTCTCCCCCCCCCCCAAAAAAAAAAAAAAAACTGAGTTCCCCAGTCTTCAACTTGCACTTTCTGGCTATAAAGATCTTCTACTTCAGTATTTTGACATGACTAAGGACTTTGTGGTATCTCATATTGCGACTCTGAAGTGTCAGGTTCACTATAGTTGAGACTAACCTAACCTGGCAGTATTGAGAAGGCTACTCAGGTTATAATCAGAGTAAATATAGTAACCACTTAGATAAGCTTGATCATTTGACCTAAATTACAATATGTTAGCTGTTCATTGAACACAAAATCATCAATTTAAACAAAAACATCAAGATGGTGCTTGAGTCAAGTCTCCCTAATTAACTTGGGTCAAATTCTTAAGATAGCTTCCCTTTGTTTATCCTAATTTTTTAACAACTTGCATTAAAATTATATACAGCTACTGCATATCTATACAAAACTAAGGTAGTGACTAACACATATAAACGAAAATTTACTTACCTTAAAATTTAACGTTAAAAAGTTGATAAAGTTCAAAATATTCAAAATTTACTTTCATGGTAAAATATCATTTCATACTGAATTTCTTGAAAACCGCTGATAGTTCTGAAATTGCGTTTCCCTGCAAATTACTGTTGTATGATTGGTCAACCAAAAACATGACTAAAATATTCCCTAAATTTTACTTTATGGAAAAAACCGCCGTGGGTCAAGTCTCCCTAGTTGCCCCTTTTTACGCTTTATTGAAGTTTTAATCCAACGTTAATTAAGCACAAATACGCAGGGATACTGCAGACACGTGTTTCGGCGTTACAAGGAACGCCTTTTTCAACGCAAAATTTTTTTTGAGCTTATGGATGCACAGTAGGGGTGCGACATCGAAGGCAATACATCGATGTTTCAAGACATCGATGTTTAGAAATTAAGACATCGATGGTATTGATACATCGACCAAAAAACATCGATGTTTCAAAACATCGATCTTTTTTTTTATAAAAATTACTTACACATTTAAATGTACAGTAATACAGTAACTCCCCAATACATAGCGCCTCTTTAAATCACTCAATTAGATTATCTTTTGTCACCCGAAAAACATCAACCGTATGATACCGATGTCAATTATTGAAAACTTTTTTAGTGAGATAGATACTGCAACTGTTGATCAACTGTATAACTTGTATTTATCACATATTTTTGTTGAAATGTGACACACCATTATTGAGAATAATTTCTAAAGAAAAACAAAAACAACGATGTTTAAAAATCGTTGACCGTAAATCATCGGTAGTAATTTTTAAAAAATTCTATTTCAAGACGATAGATATTGCAACTGTTAAAGATGAATCTTTTTTATTGCTTGTTGCTGAAGTATAAAACAGACATCGAAAGGAAAAAAAAAACATCGAATACGAAACTGATCATAAAAAGACATCGACCTTAAAACATCGATGGTAACTATCAAAAACGTCTTTTAACGAAATTGATAGTGATTAACGATATAACTTTTGGCAGCATATCTTGATAATTTTTTTTTGCTAAAATATAAAACATTCCCATAAAGAATAATAATGAAATGAATAAAATTTAAAATAAAATGGCGATAATTAGAAATGTTAAAAATTAGAAATGTTAAAAACATCGAGAGCAAGACATCGATAATAATCACAGATAATGTTTTCTAATGAGATTAATACTGAAGCTTCTGATTGAGGATGAAAACTTCTTAATACGTCTGCATATCGCATGTTTTTACCAAGCTTTTTTTGCTGTATTATAAAACATCGACATCGAAAAAAACATCGAACCCAAAACATCGATGTTGGGAAAACATCAACCTTCAAACATCGATGGTAAAAACATCGATGTTTTATCAAAGACATCCTACAAAAGGAACGGGAACAGAAGCGAACAGCTTAAAAAGCAAACGAACCTATGTATAACACGTGACCTCATTTATGTACAGCCCCCAAGAGGGTTCTGTTTAATATCTAGAAGAATCTTCTTGTGAGACCTATTCACTACAAAGTAATAAGACAAATAATCTTCTTAGGTTACCACTGCATCACGTAAAATGTCTTATTCGTGAAAGAACCACATAGTTGGTCGGAATTCCCTCACAGAAAAACACTTTTCGCCTTCCAAAAAGTTGTTTACCTTTCACGGTGTTAGGGCAATCGCCGCTTGAATGTTCCAGAAGGACGAATAATAAAACTAAAACGGCGAGAGTGACTTAACCAAGGTAAAATTCGATTGTTTACTTCAAGGGAAACCCTAAACACAGCATTACATCATTTGAAAGTTGTTCTATATAATAATATGCAGCAAGCTGTTTGCATTCGATGATAAAACTTGTCTCTTTATTTTCTGAATCACAGTTGAATAGTTTCAGAAGATAAACAAACTATTTTTCAAAATAATACTTTACTTTTTTTTATTATACCCCTTTGTAGCATTACAAACAACTCTCCTTTAAGTATCACACTTAAAACTAAGGCATCAAATAATTGTTTAAAATATTTACTAAATATTTACTTTGCTACAGGTGAAGACAAATGGCATCAATTGAGGATGCAACTGTTGAAACCGCAGTTTAAAAATGTATTATATGAATCATGCGTATTTCACGGTTGTTTTTGCTTTCCACGCTATCTTTATAAGAAACTACAAACTATTCTTCTAATAGCTATTGACCTACTTCCTTAGACAACAGTAGCACTTTGTTGCATCTTGAAAGAATAAGAAAACTTTTACTTCGTTGTTTGTTAAGGCTTCAGAAATTAGGACCTTACATTAACTCAACCACATCTTAACTCATCTTCCTGAAATGTTTTAGAAAAGAGAACACAACTGTTAGTTTTTAAAATTAATTTTCCTTGTTCTATTTTACCGTTTTTTAATTATGAAATACTCCTACTTTGCAAAAAGAAAATCCATGAAAAGACATGAAAATCTTCTGGAAATCATTTAATGGTGTAAGATTAGATAACTAAAAACATAAAATCTATAGAGATATTAAAAAAAGAGGTTGCAGCGAATTAAAAGCGATAAAAAAAATAAAAAATACTGAAAGAAATGTAGAAATTGTTACATTTGAAGCAGTAGTATAACCGATAAGTTTTAAGACTTTATACGGGAAAATATTTTAAACATAGGATTTTATATGAAGTTCCTACAAACAAAAGGGTTAAGTGCCAATATTAAAATTTTGGAGATAACTAGTAGGGGAAAATGTTGGGAAAAGTGAAATAGTTATGACAATTTACATTTTTGAGAATGAAAAAATTCAAAATTTAATTGAAAATTACAGTACATGAGAAGAGGATGTTGTGTATTTTATGACAGAACTTGTACTGAAACTTTATTTCAGATTTGTATCTTCAAATTAAAGGGGAAATTATTACAAAGAAAACTGTAAGTCAAATATTTGAGCTAATGCTATTCATTTTTTTAATTAAAATAATAAAAAAGTTCTCCTTGCATCATTTTTTTTTTTTAAATTTTATCTTGAATCACATATTTAATGTCCAAAAATTTGCAACACATTTTCTCTAAGCAATAGTTCATATTCATACCTGCAACACTTTTAAATATATTTTCTGGATAGTTCCAAGCATTACAAATACAACACAAGGGGTTCAAGACCCATTATCACATCAGTGAAAAAAATATCGATACACAAGAATTACAGAATCACTTTGATAAAACAAACACTTCTTTCCAAATAATCTGTCGCATGTTTCAAGGTTATTAGATGAAAAAATCCTCACGATATCTTCATTAAAATTCCACTAGGATTGCACAGAGTTCAAGGAAATCCAGAGAATGTCTCGCTTTTGCAGGTTTTTTAATGTTATTTAACTCGCAAAGGAGCAAGGACAAAGAATGCTGGAGAATCTTAAAACACATTCGCAAAATTTCACTTAATTCTCTAGAACAGCTTCTTTCTCTCGACTTGTTTTGACCCGCGAACCGATAATAATTTGTCAAAAAATTTTGTATATCGGTGAAGTGTGTTTTTGCTTTTAATTTTTAGAAGGTATTAAATGGAAGTGTTATACACTGCGATTCAAAAGTTTAGACAAAATGCGAATATGTGAATAAAAAGAAAACTATTCAACCAAAATGCTTTCAAATTTCTACTGCGGGTACACAATATGGTCCCACACACGTGTCTGGAGTTCTTATAACTATAGCTGGAATCAAATTTTGGATATTACAGAAGATAGTTTTTTACATTGTTGCAAAAGTTTAGACAATAGTCAGATTTTATGCAAATATCCCTTGAAATGTGATTGGTGGAGGAAATGCGGGACTGTATTATTCATTTATAAAGTGCAGAGATTGCTGAACAAATAATCAAAATCTCAAAAGCTCTTTAGTTCTCGTGTAAAGAAGATGAGAAAGTTTGGAAGCCGAAATTTGAAAATGAACCTACTTTATTAATTTTTTGTCTTTTAAATCGGCTCTAGTATGGTAGTACATTGTTTTTTACTTTGTGGAGAGCAAATTCAGACATGCGTATCGATCAAAAAGTCCAAGAAAAATGATATTTCTTAAGGATGAAGGAATTGAAAAAACGGCTCAGACTGACGATTCGCCCCTTAATTCTACAAAACTTCAACTTGGGTCAAAAACATCACGTGACAGCATAAGTAGATGAACATCTGAATCGGAATGCATAAAAAAAAACAAAGAATTGTGCCTGAGCCTTTTAGGACAGAGTGTCCCAAATAAACCAGATTTTAATGTGAAAAGCAGCATATGTATCATCGTGACTAAAAAATGAATGGTACTTTCTTTGATAAAAATTATTAAAATTGGGATAGCCTAGATGGATTATAATTCTTATCGCGGGACTTGAGAAATATCCAATGATGATATGCTGTGCTGCTTTTACCAATAAAATCTGGCTTATTTGGGACACTCTGTCCTAAAAGGCTCAGGCACAATTCTTTGTTTTTTTTATGCATTCCGATTCAGATGTTCATCTACTTATGCTGTCACGTGCTGTTTTTGACCCAAGTTGAAGTTTTGTAGGATTAAGGGGCGAATCGTCAGTCTGAGCCGTTTTTTCAATTCCTTCATCCTTAAGAAATATCATTTTTCTTGGACTTTTTGATCGATACGCATGTCTGAATTTGCTCTCCACAAAGTAAAAAACAATGTACTACCATACTAGAGCCGATTTAAAAGACAAAAAATTAATAAAGTAGGTTCATTTTCAAATTTCGGCTTCCAAACTTTCTCATCTTCTTTACACGAGAACTAAAGAGCTTTTGAGATTTTGATTATTTGTTCAGCAATCTCTGCACTTTGTAAATGAATAATACAGTCCCGCATTTCCTCCACCAATCACATTTCAAGGGATATTTGCATAAAATCTGACTATTGTCTAAACTTTTGCAACAATGTAAAAAACTATCTTCTGTAATATCCAAAATTTGATTCCAGTTATAGTTATAAGAACTCCAGACACGTATTTGGGACCATATTGTGTACTTGCAGTAGAAATTTGAAAGCATTTCGTTGAATAGTTTTCTTTTTATTCACATATTTGCATTTTGTCTAAACTTTTGAATCGCAGTGTATAAGTTAACTATATGGCCTCAAAGCTACACTGACTTAAGTCACACAGAGCTGTTTTGCAATATAACCAACATAACGTTTCCTTGGACATACAATGTTTATACACTTTTTTAGCACTGGTTAATACTATACCTCAGAACCAGACTAACGTAAGTCCATTTTCGCCATTTTGCAGTAGAGGGCGGCAAAGGATGGGTCTCGCGCTCTTTTCACGCTGCTAAATAATTGTGAAAGAATTTGTTTTATAGCATACTGTTTTAGTAGGTCGAGGTGGAATCAGATTCTACATACAATGAAGCAAAAAAGTGAAAATCGCCATTTTTGGACTTACGTCGTTCCGGTTCTGAGGTACAGAATAATTGTGAAGGATTTTTTTACATAGAATAACGTTGAAATGGCTTAATACAGAATAGGATTCTTCATACAATGCAGTAATAACTTGAAAAATGAAATTTTGGGTTTTCTGCTTTACCCTGTATAACGAGAACTGGCGTCTCAAAGTAAAATTAATTTCCCACCCTCCGCACTTTTCCCCTGAAGACGACTCAAAATTTCTTGATACGCCTATTTTAAAGTAACCGACTATAGTCTAGTCTTGAGGTCAGAATCACGGAAAGCCCCTATGAACCAAGAAATTCCCATTTACAATTTTATCGAATGTAGAAAAAAGAAGACGCTCCACCAGCAACAATTATAGCAACAAGAATGTCGAAATCGATCGTTGCGTCATAAGAAATAATCTTTTTCGCACGAACTGGAACAGAGACCTGATTCCGAGGCCTGTCCATATTTAAAATTAGACAAAAGGTAGGAAGTAAACGCTTCCTCCGGTGCCCGAAGGGACAGGCGAGAAGAAAGAAA
>JAXGGA010015597.1:0-28750 GCA_038373865.1 Uloborus plumipes
TTTTAAAAACCAGAAGGTGGCTCCTGTTCTACAACAAAATGCAGAAGCCTATGCTACAGTTTTATTTTTTTGTGCACAAAATCTGGGCATATTTGGTACCTCTGTTTGTGCATAAAAATGTGCACTTTTTTGTGCACAAAAATCTGGGCGTATTTTGGCACCTCTGTTTTGTGCATAAAAATGTGCACTATTTCAGTTTTGCACTTTTTTGTGCACAAAAATCTGGGCGTATTTTGGCACCTCTGTTTGTGCACAATTTAAGTTTTGCACTTTTTTTTTACACAGTTTCAGTTTTGCACATTTTTGTGCCACAAATCAGAGGTGCCAAATACGCCCCAGATTTTGTGCACTTTTTTTTTGCACATTTTTGTGCACTTTTTTTTTCTAGCTGGGTTTACATCTGACGGTGGTCCATAAATCTTAGGTCGGTCCATAACTTTTTGTTTCTAATGGTCCCTAAAGTAATGCCGTTTTGGTACCCAGCTTATTCTTGGCCCCTCTGAGCCTAATTATGTAACCAAATGTAGGGGGTTTTTCCGATTTTGAAAAATTCAAGACCTTTTGTGTTTCATTTTTTTTCCTTTCAGTATCGTCGCGTAAATTAAAACTGTTCATCAATTTTTCTAACCACCAAACGCGTACCGTTGCACAGTTTTTGGTTGGTTTTATGTTTTCGAAGCATGATTGCTACGGAGCCCAACCCTTTAGGCGTAAAACTGACACTTTTATACACCGGTAAACTCCACAACCTATTTTTACTGCGCTCCAGAAGCTGCCAGAAACATGTGCTTTATGTCGCTCGGCGACAGAGGCTCAAAAAAAAAGCTTAGTTAAAAAGATAAGTTTTTTTTGGACTGCTTATGAACTGACTGCTCCATCCATAAAATCCATCCAAACAAACTTTTTGTATATATAATAGTAGTAAGAAGAAAAAACCTCTTTAACTGCAGTTCAGGAGCTATCCCACCAAGCGCTTTTCCACCTCTCTCAGCCTCAGAGGCATAAAAAACTTTTTAAGTGGACAATCGTTTTCTGACAGCTTATCACATATAAAATTTTCAAGGGAAGTAACGTGTTTGTCTATAATTTACTTCACAAAAAAGTCAAATAACACACAACGCACCGCTAACTTACAACCTGTTTACTGCGCTCCGAAAGCTACCAGAACGTGTGCTTTATGTCGCTCAGCCATGGAGGTGTCAAAAAAGGCTTAGTAAAAAGGCTTAGTTAAAAAGACATTTTTTATATTTATGTAACTGACACACATAAATTATAGCCTATGTCCGTCTCCTCGCTCTAAGCTACGTACCCACCAATTTTTAGCCATATCGGTACAGCCGTTCTTGAGTTATAAATAGTATAACTAACACGACTTTCTTTTATATATATAGATAATATAGATGGTGGAATACGGATCTAAAGTTACAATCTAAACTGCAAAAAATTGAATGCGTGGAAAATGTGTGGAAAGTGTTTTTATCATTAAAAAAGAAAAGGAAAAAAAAAATTTCTGAAAAACATTTTTTTCATGTCAAAAAAGCAACATTTTTTTAACATAATTTTTCGGAAGACAAAGGAAAAGCACGGTATATCCGAATGATGGATATCACGGAGCGCGATGTAAGGAGGGGTTACTGTATTCCAAGTATGGTTTGACAAAACTTCAAACCTCCTACCACTATATCCCAAGGGGGTGTTTTACCCTTTTTTGGGAGTAAATCAGTGTTAATTTCAATGCAGAAGCGATATGAATTGGCGGACCACTTGGCGATATATCGCCAAGCTTTTGGTCGTCAAGTGTTTGCTGGCAACTTGGCGAAAAATTTGGCGAAAAAAAGATTTTTTTGAATTTGGGTTAAATTTGGCGCTATTGGAGCTATTTTACGAAAAGCCACTGAATCATTTTAAAATCGGAGATATTTAGAAAATGAATCATTGTAAAACATTTTTTTTTACATTGTTTCGTGGCTAACTAGGGGTGTACCTGTTTGAATCTTGCTTACTCCAAGCACTATTTTAACACTTAAGGCATAGGGTCCTACCAGATTCTTTATTTGTACTTTTATGAGCTTTTCTAATGCCCAGTACTGCTTTACAAAATTCAAAACCTCCGCCCACTATATTCCACAGTGGACCAATTTCCAGAAGTAAGAGACAGCCTTTGTGTGGCCCAATACGACAGAAACAACAAAGAGAGGGCCGTCCTCTTCCTAAAGATGAGACATGGCGAATGCTTCAACGAAGCTCTGGTCTACCAACTGCAGGCGGCCATCAAGAGGGAGCTGTCCAAGGGTCACGTGCCGGAAGTCATACTGGAGATCCCGGACATACCGGTACGGCATTCCATTGTTTACAATCTTAACCGTTTAGAATCGTTTCGCTTGAGGTAAGCCTTGAATGCTGAGATTCTAAAAAGCAATTGTTTCGGCTTTCGCGATGCTCGTAGAAACTTTGAACAAACGTCATTGTTGGTACAAAGTTCCAGGTTTTTGAATGATATAAAATTTGAAAATGGATATGAAGTATTTCTCACCCATTTTGTCAAATTTATGTGAACAATGTATTTAAGGAACGAACAAAATCAAATTTTCAAAAAGAAAAACGCTTCAAGGTGCACACCCCAGCTACAAACTAATTTTGTGCCAAATTTAATTCTCATTCCAAGCTTTCAACTCCCAAAATTTGAAAATGTTTTTAAAATATTTTTCCCCCTTTTTTTTCAAATTTTATGAACAATGAGTTTAAAGTAAGAAAAAATCAAATTCTCGAAAAAACGCTTCGGGGTACACCCTCATGCTACAAACTAATTTTGTGCCAAATTTTATGAAAATCGACCGAACGGTTTTGGCGCTACGCGTGTGACAGACAGACAGACAGAAAGAAAGACAGACAGACACGCCTTCTGCTTTACTATTAGTAGAAGATTAGGGCCATTTCGCGAAAAAAAGGGTAATCTTGTGAATTCCGAATCAATTGCCAGAAGTGATGGACTGTCTATGTGTGGCCCTATACGACAGGAACAACAAAGAGAGGGCCGTCCTCTTCCTAAAGATGAGACACGGCGAATGCTTCAACGAAGCTCTTGTCTACCAACTGAAGGCGGCCATCAAGAGAGAGCTGTCCAAGGGTCACGTGCCTGAAGTGATACTGGAGATTCTGGACATACCGGTACGGTATTCTATTGTTTATTGAGCGACTTTGCACAGTCTACCTTGAGAATAAAAGTTTTGTCAAGTGACGTGTGTTTGCAAGAACCGGTTAGATTAAAGAGTCGACGTTTTGCGCAGTACCAAAAATGAATTCATCGCCAAGAAAGTTTTAAACAAACATATTACAGGAAAAGCCTACCCTGCAAAAAATAGATATTGTTTTTACAGTATAATACTGCTAGTTTTACAGTATTAAACTGTAAAATTGCAGTAAAAACTGTAAATTTTACAGTAGTAAATGGTAAAATTGCTTGTTTTCAGTAATAAACTGTAAAATTACTAATTTAACAGTTTATTACAGCATTATACAGTACATTTTATGGTTTTAAATGGTCAAATTACTAATTTTACAGTAATAATGTGCAAAAATTGCTAGTTTTACAGAACAAACTGAAATACAGTGAACTCTCACTTATACGCCGCCTCATTTATGCCCCTTTTTCACTTATACGACGTTTTTTAATAGTCCCAGTACATTCCATAGCAAAATAATGATAGTATCATTAGATTATGCGTCGCTCTAAAGATAAATATTTCACTCATACACCGAATTTTCCATAAAATGTGAAATATTTAATTTATTTTCTTTAAAAAATAAGCAGTTTTCTTCACTTTCTCTTTAATTTTTCGCCTTTGTTGCTCGCGGAAGGCATTTTTTTCCGCATGAACTAGAGTTTGGAGAGGGACAATTATTTATTACGGATCATTTTAAAGGGAACAGTTTGTACTTTGGTATGCTACAATTTTTGCTTTCTCATTATCATAGTAGTTATGTTACAGTCATTGCCAAACTGTAGTAATATGTCCCTTTTCTATAGAAGCATTCTTATTCATTCTCTCAATAGAACCTATGTTGCGTTTTATCCTTTAAATATAGGCTTGTTCACTTATGCGTCTCTCTCACTTATGCGCCTTTTTCTGTTGGTCCCCTGGGCCGGCGCATAAGTGAGAGTTCACTGTAGCTAGTATTACAGTACTGTGCATTTTGCAGTTTTAAACTGGAACCTCTTCTGCTAGTATTATACCGATGCTTTTACAGCATAATAGTTATTTTAATGGTAATAATGTCGCTAATTTTTCGGTAGTAAACTGTAAAATTGATAGTTTTACCATAGAAAACTATAATTGCTAGTTTACAGTTTATTATTGTACATTTTAGTTTTAAAATGGAACCTCTGCTGCCAGTATTTCACTGTTGTTTTTACAGTATAATACGGCTAATTTTATGGTAATAAACTGTAAAATTGCTAATTTTGCATTGATGAACTGTAAAATCGCCAGTTTCACAAATTTAAACTGATACCTCAGCTCTCAGTATTGTACTGTAAAAACAGGTTTATTTTACGCGATAGGTGTACATTCTCTAATAACTACTTTTCACATTTCAGTACAACATGAACGGCAAAAAGATGGAAATCATTGTGAAGAAAATCATCAACAAGAAGCCCTTCAACCAGGAGACTGTCATCAACCCAGAGTGTCTGAAGCATTTTTATGACATTCCAGAATTGCGAGGGTACTGAAACCGTCACAGTCGTCCAGATTGTTAAAATAAAATGGATGTTATGGAGTATGCGATTAAATATTTTTCAAATGAAAATAAAAAATTAAAAAAAAAAAACATAGCTTGGCATTCTTCTCTTGTAAGACAATATTGGTGCGGAGCAGGGTTTGAAAAAACCCAGGTTTTTTTTTCAAAAAGTTCAGCCCGCCTGGTTTTTTTGATGAGAAACTCGGACTTTTTCAAGAATCATTTTAATATCATTCTATACTCGAGCACTGTGCACCTATTTTTACATTTCATAGAATCGGAGAAGCCCTGAAGAGAGGTCACTGTGACCTCCTAAAAAACTCCTCCTTTAACTAATTTGGAGAAAGCATAGTAATATTAAATTTTTTATATTGCTGCTGAATTCAATTTCTAGATTGAAATAATTATTGCTTTTGTTTTTGACCTTTTGAGTATTAAAAAAATAAACAACAATTAGGTGAAATTCACGTACAGTTTCATTTTTAATTAACCATTTTAGAGTCGTGTGGCTTGCTTTGCTCTAGGGCTCTAGGTAAGCCTTGATTTTTCGGGATTCTAAAAACAATTATTACAGCTCTTCTAATGCTCGTTGAAACTTCTAATTGATATCATTTTTAGCAGAAAATTTTAAGCTTTCGACTAACATAAGATTTGAAAATGTGTATGAAATATTTCTTTGAATTTGTATGAAAAATGAGCTAAGAATTAGAATAGAAAAAGAACGAAATAGAATTTTCGAAAAATCGCTTCGAGATGCACATACCCATGCTACGAACTAATTTTGTAATTTTAAGAAAATCGATCGAACGGTTTCGGCGCTACGCGGGTCACAGACACAGACAGACAGACAGAAGGAAAGAAAGACAGACCGACCTTCAGCTTTATTATTAGTAGAGATACCTAATAAACTTTCAGGAAAGGATGATGGCCATTTCTGGACCAGGTCATCACCAATACTTATTATTGTGAGAAACTTAAATACAGTGAATTCTCACTTATACGTCGCCTCCTTTATGCGCCTTTTTCAGTTATACGACGATTTTAAATGGCCCCAGCACATTCCCTAGCAAAATGATGATAGTATCATTCGTTTATGCGTCGCTCTAAAGATAAATATTTCACTTATGCGCCGAATTTTCGAAAAATTTGAAAAATTTAATTTATTTTCTTTAAAAAATAAGATTTTTCTTCACTTTCCTCTTTAATCTTCCGCCTTTATTGCTCGCGAAAGGCATTTTTTCCGCATGAATTAGAGTTCGGAGAGGGACAACTACCTATTATGGATTATTTTAAAAGGAACAGTTTGTAATTAGGTGTACTCCAATTTTTGTTTTCCCTTTATCATTGTAGTTAAGTTACCGTTATTGCCAAATCGTAGTAATAGGTTCTTTTTCCATACAAATATTCTTCTTCATTCTCTCATTAGAACCTATGCTGCGTTTTAGTCCTTTAAACAGGCTTGTTCACTTACGCGTCTCTCTCACTTATGCGCCTTTTTCTGCTGGTCCCTTGGACCGGCGCATAAGTGAGAGTTCACTGTATTATTCCGAGTTCACTGTAACTGTACTGAGTTCACTGTAACAAACTAAAAATTATAACCAAATTGATCTCTATACCGATTTCTAGGCTTCGAATGGATCAAAATATTCGTAATGTATTCAGTTTGTTTCTGTAAAATGAATGTTTTCAATATGTTGTAAATTTTCAAAAAAAAAAAAAAACCTACTTTACCGACGTGGTGGGTTTTTTCAAGTGGACCCACCTGAAAAAATCCGGGTGGGTTTTTTCAGGCTGGGCCCGCTTTCAGGCGAACCCTGGTGTTGAGTCCTTTATCCCTCATTTTCATTATCTCTCACACTTCAAGATGTGCATTATGCTGTTTCTCTTATCCTATACACTGTTAAAAATTCAGGAAACTTTTATGGTAAATGTTACTGTAAAATGTAGCATTCACATTACAGAAATCTTTTACAGTAAATTGTGCGGATAAAAAAAATGCGATTGCAGCGCCAATGGATCACCACGTGACTTATTGTGAGATGCACATGACGCCCTATTTCCGCTCTCCTGATGTGTCTCATCTGGTACCGTGGATAGTAAAGCAGCGTGAAAAAAATGGGTCCCGGGTTCGATCCCGGTCGTTTGTATCTCGCGCATTTTAATTCTCGTTTTCTCTTCCGTAAAATTTTACAGTAAAAAAATATTTTACGGTGTAAAAAGTACTGGCAACATAGATGCCAGTAACTTTTACCGTAAAAATTCAGGAAAATTTTTAACAGTGTACACTACTTGTTGCTTTGCCAGGCTTTGCACGGTATACCTGAAGAATAAAAGTTTTTTCAAGTGATGCATGTATCTATAAAAGCCCTAACTACATTGAATTCGATATTTTGCAAAGTATGCAGTTCGAAAAATGAATCTCTCGCCGTAATATTTTAATTCCCCCTGTTGCAAGAAAAGCCAAAGAGAAAAAGCAAGAATTTTATGTTTATGTCCAAGAAAAAAATGGCAACAACTTTATCTTATCAATGATTTCCTTCACGCTGATTAACTTCTTTCATGCTCGTGCAGACGACATTAAAAATCTAATTTAAAATTGATTTTTATTAACTTAAAAACACCCATATCTTTTCGCTATGAAGTTAGCGATTAGGAATTTTCAAAACCTTTGTCAGAAAATGCCACTGAAAGGTATTTTTTGCGAGCTTTCCGACCAAACCAAAATCGAAATGATTCGATAATTATTTTGGGTAGAAAGAGCCGTTTTAAGCCATTTTTTTTTGGTCATTAAATTGAAAACTGAGCGGATCAGTATTTTTTTTTTTTTTTTTTTTGAGATTAACCCCCCTCCCCCCACACCTACAACCCTTCCCGTGTGCTTAAATATCTCCCTGCCAAATTTGATCCAGATGATCAGACTTAATTGCATTCGAACAGACATACTACATACAGTTAACCACCGCAGCTTTGCCTGGGGCAAAATTTAAACGATTTTCGCTGTTATCGCTATATCCATATAGTTCCCGGATTAGAAAAACTAATTGCAGCAAATATAATCAATAATATACATTAAAGCGTACTATTTGCAGTTTCTATGTACAACGTTACTATGTGCAGTTGATCAAAAATCTGACAATCGATATCGTTAATTTTTTAGAACGTGCTTTTAAATTGAGTCGTTAGCTATTACTGAATTTTAAGTAGGGTTCCCCAAAGCAGGCCCGGCTTGAAAAAACCACACGGGTCTTTTAGGGCGGGCCCACATGAAAAAACCCACTATTGTTTTTTTATGCTATAGCATAGCATATTGAAAACATTTATTTCAGAAACACACTAAATATTACGAATATTTAGATCCATACTAAATCTAGACATTGGTGTTGATCCATTTAGTCATAATATTTAGTTTATTATACAGTCGAACCCGCTTAATGGAATAGCCATTTTGCCACGAAAAAATAAGCGGGATATTCCCTTATCCGGGATGAAAATAATGCATTTCAATGCTTTGGTACATTGAAAACGTATTACATGAAGCGGGATATTCCTTTGAGCGATATTCTAATAAGCGTGCTCGACTGTAATACTTAGTCTAGAAATGGTCATCATTATTTCCTTACAGTTTATTAGGTATTAAAAACAAACTGCACGTGACTTTCTCCTTAAATACTTAGAAGATCAAAGTAAGCAATAATTCAATTCAGTTTCAATTTAAAATATTCAATATTGCGTTGTTTTTCCAAATTTGTCAAAGAAGTTTTTCAGGAGGTCACAGTGACCTCTCTTCAGGGCTCCCCCCCCCCGATTCTATGAAATGTAAAAGTAGGAGTACAATGTTCTAATAGAGAATGATACTTAAGTGATTCTTGAAAAAACCCGGGTTTTTCATCAAAAACCAGAAAAAAACCTGGGTTTTTGATCAAAAACCCAAGTGGGCTGGGATTTAAAAAAAAAAAACGGGTTTTTTCAAACACTGCTTTTTTATCCGCTCAATAGAGTGAAATTTAACAATTTATTCGATGACGTACGTGAAAATTTACAAAACAACCCACATGGGTAAACATTCAATTTTGATATATACAGAAGAAAAATAATTTTTGCTCAACAAGGAGAAAAAAAGTGCATGAAAAGTAAAAATGTTTTACATAAAAGTAATTAAAAAAAAAGAAGAATATGTACAAAAGTAAATAAATAAATATAAAAAATAATTTTAACCCTCGTGGGTCCCTCCCATTTCAGTTACACTCAAGACCCTTGGGGTCATAAACGACCCCAATGCTTCCTTTAATTAATTCATTATAATTATTGAATGTTACATGCATTATTTAAGTTCACACACTTTTTAAAGCTAAAAAAACAAAAAATAAAAAGATACAATTAAAGTAAAATTTAGTTTATGAATTAAAATTATAATTTTAGAGCAAAACTTACACTAACTGCAGATTTATTTACATCTGTTACAGACCTGAAAAAACATGATTTTTGCAAGTGAATTTCAAACACTTATGACATTTTTCAATGCATTTTCTGTCCAGTTCTCTTGGACAAAAGTTGCAACGTCCTCTTTTTTTGGCCTTCTGGGGAAGTGACCCCAAGGGTCTTATGTGCAAAAAATGCAATTCAGGAAAAATAAAACACAATAATAGCATTATTTTGAATAGAAAACTAGAAGAATAAAAGCCACAAAATGCCATTAAAAACAAATGGTTGATTAACAAAATATATTAAACAGAAATTGCATTGGGGTCACATATGACCCCAAGGAACCCACGAGGGTTAAAAATATTTTAAAAATTTAAAATTATACATAAATAAATAAATAAAGCAAAAGTTAAATAAAAATAAGAAAAAAATAAAAATACAAAAGAGTAATTTAAAAAAAAAAAGTAAATACAAAGAATATACTGTCGTCAACGCTTAACCGGGTAACGGATAAACGAATACCCCGCTTATAGGAATAAAATATCTCGTAACTGAATATTTCCCACGTCATAGATGCAATGTCAAAGATCCTCGCTGAATCGAATAATATTTCTTGGAACCGACAGTATTCGTTTCAGTGGGGCCGACAGTATATTTTTAAAATAAAAATAAAAAATTCATAAAAAATTATTAAAAAATATTGAATAAAATGTTAAAAAATCATAAAAGGGAAGAAAATAATTTCTTTTTTAAACAAATAAATAGAAAGAGATAAAAATATGCAGTTAGAAATGTTGAAAAAAAAAATCCAAAAATAAAAAGTTTGTGGTCGCTCAGGAACACTGCAGACACGTGTTCGGCGTTATATGGAACGTCTTTTTCAATGCAAAAAATTCTTGAGCTTACGATTGCAGACATCCGACAAAAGCCGAACTGAAGAAGGCGCTCCTTGTAATGCCGAAACATGTGTCAGCAGCTTTCCTGCACATTTATACTTTTAACAATGTTGTATTTCTGTTATTATGTTTATGCACAAAGGTATTCGTCTATTTCAAGCACAAAAATCGTAGTAAAAATATTTTCAAAAAAATAGTTGCTTAGGGATAAAAGAATAAATGTATAGTTTTTTATAATTTAATGTTTCTATCGAAACCAGGGAAAAATTGTATGTAAATATAAAAAATTGAACAAGCACATACATAACAATATGCATATTTGTTAGCGATTTTATAATTTCGGTGAGTTTATAATCCAGCATGATGTTTAGGCTTGTTTATGTGGAATTTCTCTCATTATATGATGTGATTACCCTATCGTGATGTGATTATCCTAGGGTCAGTGGTCACCCTATATACAATGTACGATGCAAATAAACACACTCTCGAGCAATTGGCGTACACAGAAAAATTATTTCATGGGGGGCTGTGACGAGACTCTTTGAAATGGGGGGGGGGCAGTTTATAAAATGTAGCTAATGTTATGAATTTGTGATTGCAATGCTAATTTAAAATGAGAAAAAAACATAAAATATATACAGGGTGTCCACTCCTATTGTGGACCAATAGCTGATTTCTAAACCGTTATAGATAAGCATATAGTTCATTTAGGAAAAAAATCTCCAAATTACGAAAGGAATTTTGGGTCTATTCAATGTTTTTCAAAAAATCAAATTTTGAAAGAGTTATGAAATTTAAATTTTTATACAGCCTCCCAGTCCTATCAATCATATTTAGTAAAACATTCTTGACACTGTAACTGACTTGATCACTGTTCTACCACAAAAATTGACCGAGTTATGACATTTTGAAAAATCAAGATTTTGCATTATTTCATGACGTCATCGAGAGATCACTTAAGGAACCGTATGCGAAATATTTCAAAATCTTGATTTTTCAAAACGTCATAACTCGGTCAATTTTTGTGGTAGAAGAGTGGTTTTTTTTTTTTTTTAGTTTTAAACATTACAGTGTCAAGAATGTTTTACTAAATATGATTGATAGGACTGGGGGGCTGTATAAAAATTTAAAATTCGTAACTCTTTCAAAATTGGATTTTTTGAAAAACATTGAATAGACCCAAAATTCCTTTCGTAATTTAGAGATTTTTTCCTAAATGAGCTATATGTTTATCTCTAACAGTTTAGAAATTAGCTATTGGTCCACGATAGGAGTGGGCACCCTGTATACTTCTTAACCATTATAAATACTGTAAAAAAGTAAAGCATTTTGATGAAAACAGAAAATGATAAAATTAAAGTTAGACATTTTTTTTTCCTTTGATGGAGGTGTTCCTGAATCACACATTGCAATTTTTTGCAAAAATTGTGTTTTAGTATCATTTATTTTGTGATTGTTCCTAATGCTGAGTTTCAATCACATTTGTTTAAATATAATTAATAGAGCTAGATTTTCATAGAACAAGCATTAATCAGTGTTTCTGAAACATATTTGCAGTAAAAATGAACAAAATTGAATTACATAAGATAATCATAACCGTGACATATAGTAAAATAGAGGAGTTACACTTTTTAGAAAAAATTATTTTTCATCTCTCTTAATTTGTCTCATACTTAATTATTTGATCTGAAAGCTTTTCGTATATTGCGACTTTAAAAAGTCAGGAAGAGAAAAAAAGATTAAAGCTTAAATTTAAAAAATTTCGTTTCGGAAATTTTTGGAGGGGGCTGGAGCCCTATCAGCCCACCGCCTGAGTATGTGCAATTTAAAACAAAATTTTGCAATACCATTTTTATGATGTGGTACAATTTAACATGGTATACAAGACACGAGGTACGTGAACAGAAAAGGGTTGGGAAACACTCGGATAAACGCTTTGTGTTAGAGGAAGTTTCCACAGCTTTTTCAAGAGTCGAAGGACCCAATGAGCACTTCGAGAGGAGGAGTATTCGACTTTGAAGCCTTCAAGTTATTGAAACTAGACTATGACTAATTCATTAAAAAAAACGTAGCTGTATATCATAATGAAAAAAGATATTACTTAAAACCTGACATAGAAGGATTTTAGTTGCATCTAATTGTTTACATTGTTGAAAAATATAGGCAAAATTGCTTTAAAAACTTGGCTTAAATTTTAAAAAAGTAACTTTTTCACATCATTGCACATTAATGTGAAGGAAAGTTTATAAATTCTTTTATTTTAACTGATCTTATTAATTTAATTTTGAATTAAGATAATCAATATGATGCATAAATTATATACTTTAATTTTTTTCTGCATCAGGAAATCAACAGTGTTTATAAATTATGTCAATACGGACTATTTGACAGTAAGATCAGTTTTTGAAAGGACATGTCAAAAAAGTTTTCGACTTCAAAAACCCAACCCTGCTTAATAGACGAAACAAAATAAAGGTACATATGCGCATTAACTCCACCACATATACATATTTGGCGGTAAAAACAAATTTGGCAGTTTATTTGACGGGGGTTTTCGGTTGTACTTTGCACGAGCACACAGTTATATAAAACCACTAACTAAATAAACGGCCAAATTTGCTTTTACCACCAAATCAGTATCTGTGGTGAAGTAATGTAAGTACCAAAATAAAATTAAATAATGTTGAATTTTAGCTTATTGCGTTTGTCAACATTTGACAAGAAAATAAACCAACAATGTCTAACTTTTCCACGTTATGATAATGCTCCCGTTTCCACGGACGAAAATATTTTGTTTAATACGGTAGCCTCAGCAAGAAATACTTAGTGCGAAAGATGTACTTTATAATTTAATCAAATGATAAACACAAAGAAATAAGCAATTATTCTTTTTGATTAATGGAAGTTTAAATTTCTTACCTTTAATGAATTTAGGCAATTCAAACGCAGAGAAATCCTTCCGAAATCTTTGACGACTTTTTCACACATTAGATCCAAATATCGGCAGAAAAAAGTTCCATATGCAAAAAATTCTTTCAGGCTTTTCAATATGTAAACATGCAGTCGTTACTTTGATGTGAAAACAAACTTGTAAACAACTTTCCCAAAGAAAGCAAATGCGAAAATTCCGCCCTGTGCGTTCACGTTCTACGTTCGACGATGTACGAAATTGAGAAAAGCTTATCATTAGTTCCTCCTCTTTATTTCAGTCAGGTTTAATTTTTCTTTAAAAAAAAAATAAAGTCTCAAAAGGGAGATTTTTTTAGAACCCCTGATGCATATATTTTTTTTTCTGTCACATTCTGACAAAATACTGAAGGGGAAGCCCTTTTTCATTTCCTTATTTCTAACTGAATCGCAGTCAAATGATACTTAACTCTAACCACTTAGTGCTGTTTGCGTTTTCGTTTGTACACGTTTCAATCAACACGCACTTAATCAGTGAAGCGCACTTGGGTTTTATTTGACCCAGTCTTTATTTTCAGTCAAATCCGAGAAGAATAACCAAATTTAATACCTGACGATGAGTACAGACGCAGAAGCTCCGGTGTACAGCCCCTTTTTTGGCGTCATGGGTAGCGCCGCAGCCATGATTTTCAGCGCACTAGGAGCAGCCTACGGCACAGCCAAATCAGGCACTGGAATAGCAGCCATGGCCGTCATGAGGCCAGAACTCATCATGAAATCCATCATCCCAGTCGTCATGGCCGGCATCATAGCCATCTACGGACTGGTCGTTGCTGTTTTAATAGCCAATAACATCTCGTCTTCGAAGAGCGGATATACACTGTACAAAGGATTCTTGCACTTTGGTGCTGGTTTAAGTGTGGGGCTGTCAGGCCTCAGTGCTGGTTTTGCTATTGGTATTGTGGGGGATGCTGGTGTTAGAGGTACGGCTCAGCAGCCACGATTGTTCGTCGGCATGATTTTGATCCTGATATTTGCGGAAGTACTCGGGTTGTATGGGCTCATTGTTGCCCTTATACTTACCACAAAACTTTAAATTGTGAAGCAATGATATGTGTACATTTACCAATTTACATTTTGGTGCTTTTCTATCAAACACTGGGTGCAGTTTTAATTTATTTTTTGTGGTCGGTCCGATTCAAGAACTTCAATTTCTAAATTTATGGGTTGCCAAGAAGTTGGAGGTATCTCGAATGACTTAAAGAATTTTTTCTATTGACGCTAAGGTTAAACAAACCAAGTGAAGTACCTTTAAATGGAAATGAACTTACAATGGAACTTTGTGTTTTGTTTAAAAGTCTACTGAAAAGACAAAACAATGCACATGGTATTGCTAAACAGATTGTTTCGTGTAACTGTGAATCGACATGTGACAGTAGTAAATGAACTGAAAAACAATCTCCAAGATTATAAAAGGGTCAAAATGCATTGGAATTTAAATGCTTAGATCGGTTGATCAAACTTTTGACTGGCTAATGAAAATATATTTTTTAAGGTACTGTCGTCATCGTCCCCGTTTAAAACATCCTGGAACCGTGCCGTAGACGCAATGTCAAAGGTCCCAGCTTAATCGAATAGTATTTCTTGGAACCGACAATATTTGAATATCAAAACAGGCCTTTTCATAATTATCTCTTGGATTTGGAAACACTGAGGCAGCGTTTCCCGACCTTTTCCGTGAGATCAGGTACCACTTGGTTGTACATCATGCATAATTGTACCACTTTGGAAAAATGATTGTATTTCGAGATGGGGTTTTTTTCATTGTAATGTTTATTTATGCGCAAAAAACATTTTGTTATGTAACTATGTTTCTACATCATATATTGAGGGAAATTTTATTGAAACTACCTAAACGTTGTGTTGGATATCAAGTTCCTAAAATTATAAATTCACTGTACCGTAGACGTATATATATATCTATGTGTTTGCTCAAAGCTTTATAATTATCTACTACCATTTTGGCATGCTACGTTACTGTTGAATAATCTTAGTTTACAACTCATTTATTCTTTTATTATAGTTAAATATTTCAGCAAAATACTGCCGTCCTCAGGGCCTAATTACAGAATAGGCCGTGGTCTAGGGCCCCCACATTTAATAGGCTTCCAAATGGTTAAAACAAGGGTCTGTCCAGGATTTTTCACAGGGTCCGTTTTTTGTGAAATACTAAATAATTTTGTGAAAACTCAAATAATTTTGTGAAAATCAAACAATTTTGAAAAAAAAAAAAAAATTGAATTTAATAAAAAATAAAAATAAATTTCATTTATTTTCCTCTTAAAACAGCGAATTAAACATCAAGAATGCGAAAAATCCGATTCCTATAGCGGATGCAAAGAGATTGCAGTTTCCAAAGTGATGGCATCAAAAACATAAAAACGGCATATAAAAGTGTTCATTTTTTTTTTAAAGGTTTCTGATAAACACAATATTAATATCTGTTAACAAAATTAATGCAAAAATAAAATGAAACGATCCATTCTGTTTAACATTAGACTCATAAAAGAACAGTTAATTTTGCTTTAAAAATTTAAAATAAGCACCTGAACAAAAACTGAAGTGAATTTTCGTTTATTTGCCTCCTAAAAATAGTAATTAGCTTGAGAAATAAGTAAAATTTGATTTTCATATCGGAAGCGGCGATCGCATTTTTCAGAATGTATAATCATTCGCATCAGTAGTATAAAAACGGTAAATACAATAATTTATTGAAGTCAAATAATTTTAGAATTCCATTTCATCAGGTTTATATGATGAATGTCATTAATAATCACCAACATATTCGCCAAAAATTCGGAGGAAAAAATGCGAAAGTAGGGAGACGTAGCAAAACAGACAATACGAGACTTCCACTATTAACAGACGAAAAATACATTAATTATTTCAAAAAAAACCCAAAACACCACCCTTGTAAGCATTAAAAAAGACCACAATTTTCTGCCGAAATAAGGTCAAAACGTCACACCAAAGACGTCAGATGGCGATAATTTTAAATAGCTGGTCACTCTATTAGAAGAAATCCTATTTTTTCTCCAACCCTAGCGATCTGTTTGCAGTTCTAAGTTCATTTCGCAGATAATTGCTATTATTTATTCCTTTTTGTTCAAATTAAGAGCAGGGAGAAAACTCCTTACTCTGCATTTCCAGAGAAATCTGTAACAGCAACATCGCAGCAAGACATTTTGATTTGCATATGATAAAACAAACAAAAGTTGTTAATTTCTTTAGCAGGCAGCACACTGGGCTTTTTACACAGAAATATGCTATGAGTTATTTTGATTTTAGATTTGCTTTTTGAATGGATAAAGGGTGAAAAATCCATTTAGTTTGATCAGCATTTTGTGAAGGGTCCGTTTTGCTCGATCGTATTTTTGTGATGGGTCCGTTTTGCTCGACCGTATTTTTGTGAAGGGTCCGTTTTGCTTGATCGTATTTTTGTGAAGGGTCCGTTAACGGACCCGAATTTCCTCTGGCCAGACCCCTGTAAAATGACTTCTATTCGATGGCTGAAATTGTTTTATCTGCTGTCTAAAATTGCTAAGTCGGAGTACAAGGGCCCCAAAAAAGTATTTGGCCTAGAGCCCAGTAATGACTTAATCGGACGCTGGTTGTCCCCGCTTAATCGGGTAACGGATAAACGAATACCCCTCTTATACGAATACCTTCAGCAAGCCAAGCGATTTTAAGTGATTAAGCTCGAGAATAGAACTTGAAAATAAAGATGAAATGAATTATTATATCAACGGAAATTAACTTTTAATGCTGTTACCATAGTTACGTTTTTATATGTCTCATTTGTTTCGTTCTTTTTCTCTTCGTAATTTTCAAAATGTATTTGTTTTAGCAGCAATCCAAGTTTCAAGCCTTATTAGTATGAGTTAAAGGAAATATTTTGACTGTTGAAAAAAATCGTCTGCTTTTCTTTTTCTCAGTTTTTAAGGAGTTAAAACTCGGTAAGTTATAGAAATGCCTTATCGTGGCAACGGCCTTTCTAAAATGGTTCATATCGAAAAATGTATTATTTTGTTTTTAAAGCTAGGAAAAAAAACTTCCTTCTTCTTTTAAACTTTGATGAGATTTCTGTTGGTTTCTGTAAGCAACAAAGTTGCTCTTATTTTCTCTTTTAGCTTATTTTCATACCATACTGTTAAAGAATTACAATTGAATTATAACTAAAATTGAGTATGCTTTCTGCGATATAACTTTATTACCAAATGACCTTTCAATTTTTATACCACGGGCAAAGCCGTGCGGGTACCGCTATAAAAAATTTATGTTCATTAAGAAGAAAACAATGGTGTCAGTCAAAAGTGTCCTTGAATGAAAGTGCATGTGGTTCACGGTGGGACAGGTGGTTCACGGTGCATCCTGCACCATTGAAAATTGTTTGTTTAAACAGGATTTTCTAACTCTTATAAACTTGTTTTGCTGGTGTCATGTTCTTGCAACGGGTCCTCTGTAGAAACTGAGTCCTTAGGGGGACATCCATGTATCATGACATTTCTATAAATTTGAACCTAAAACTCTGTTGCTTTGGCTCTGTTAATTTCTATTTAACTTTCAGGTTTAGTTTCATGATGTAATTGAACCTTAACCAATCTTGTGATATTGTATGCTTTTACAAGTTTTTGTAAAAATAGTTATTGTTGTATATTTTCAATTTTAAATTCGATAAAAATTTCAGAATTACAAATGTTTTCTATTGCTTACAAAATTTTTTTATTTTAATTATTGTTATATACTTCATAAAAAACTTATGTGATTATGTGTTTTTTCAATAAATATACTATTTCTATTGATATGTATTATTTACTAGCCTATTACCCGGCTTTGCCCGGGTGCTATATCTCCATTATTATTGTTTTTAACTTATTTCATGCTAAAATCAAATAGGTGAACCTTAAATTGATGATTCATTGTTAATCGTAATCTTTGTTGGAAATACTCATGTTTAAACGTGTTAAATTTAATCAATTTGTATTCTTAAAGGTCTATCTCTAGTACTATACCCATTCAAAATTGAACAAAATTGGCCATTTTTAAACAAAAATTTGAATTTTAAGCTTTTTGGATCTTTTTTTAAATTTCAAAACCCCGCTTATCTGAATTCTAGTGCATCAAGGAACCTCCGTGCCAAGTTTGATGAAAATCCGACGAAAACTGTATAAGGAACAAGCAAATATACATACATCCATTTTTATACATCTACTAGTGGATATGCCCGGCGTCGCGCTGGTTCGAATGCACCTTTGACTTATTTCATGCTAAAATGAAATAGGTGAGCCTTGAATTGATAGTTCATTGTTAATCGTAATCTTTGTAGGAAATACTCTTATTTAAATGTGTTAAATTTTATCCATTTGTATTCTTAAAGGCTTATCTCGATTACTCTATCTATTCAAAATTGAAAGAAAATACCATTTTGGGACAAAAAATTTGAATTTTGAGCTTTTTAGAATTTTTTTTTAATTTCAAAACCCCGCCTATGTGAATTTTAGTGCACCAAGGAACCTCTGTGCCAAGTTTGATGAAAACCGACGAAAACTGGATTTATATAGGGAACAAACAAAAATTCATAAATACACACATCCCTTTTAAAAGTATAGATTTGTTTTATTTTATGTCAATATGCAATCTTATATATTAAAAGCTGCACGTATCTATCTATGTATCTCTGTCATGCTTTATTGTCCCGAACGCCAGTGGACTGACGAGGTATCGTATTTTTTCAGTCTTTGTTGCGGCTAATTTAATTCTACGACTTCAATTAGCGGAGATATCAAAATTAAAAATGTATTTTTTCTCCTGGAACTTCTTTGAAGCAACTACGGACTCTGCTACAACAAGGAAGCAATCGACGTCGCGTGATATCTGCATAGCTCGAAGGAAATCCAACGTGTGCCAAATTCTCTCTTTCTGTTTTTCATTCGAAAAGAGGCGTGTATTTTGAATTTATCAGTTTGTTTTTTGATACACAGTCGGGGGAGAATAACTCGATCGTCTTCTGAGATCACATGTTCTGGTTCAAAAGGTCGCTGCACTGCGAAGCTCCCCAGGCACGTTGTTGGGAATGAAATGAACAGTAAACTGAACATGTGAACAGTTTACCAACCTGCCGCCTTGGCGGATAGTAACAGTTAAAATATGATTGGGACAGTTAAAAACAGCGATTGTGTTATTGAAGGTTAAAATTATTCAGCATGACAGAACACGACCGAACTATATAAAATCATATTCCTGAGCATACATATTGGCTCTAGAATTTTCCCGCTCTTTTTTAAAGCTTTCCTATTCCCCCCTTTTATTTATTCTCCATTCAGAAGCTGATCAGCTCTTCCTGTCCGACCTCGAAGGCCGCCTGGCGCCGATGAAAGGTTCTATTTCAAAAGGGGCGACAGCTGGATTAATAAAATGCATCATGGCAGCATTTGCACTTCGTCCGATAACATTTTTTTCCGCAAAACTGATATGGAAGGGGAATAAAACTGAAGTAAAAAACAAAGCATCAACGCAAATCAACACGTCTAATAAACGAAATCAACGAAAAATAAAACAAAGTAAAATCCCCTCACATTCGTAATCTCTCATCACTATCCCCCCTTTCTTGGTGAAATCAAGATACCGGACGCATGCGCAAATTCAACGAAGGTCACCTGATAAGATGTTGTCAGACACCACTCGGGTGTCCGAGATGCATCTACACGGTTTTGAGGCCGAAATGGTACGGCTTTCACTTTTACGAGCACCATTAAGGTGGAAGTCCGATTTAACTCAACACATGCCTTAAGACCCATTTGTAGGGCAGGCAGACATTCACACAGAGAAAGGACAAGGACCGAGGAGAGAAAGTATATCCATTCCTGAGCCGGGATTCGAACCCGGGACGACGCCATTTTAATCAGACTTCCAGACAAAGTGGCCGGTGGACAAAACATAAAAAGAAGTGGACAAGTGAATGGAAAGGGCCCTCTGTGGCTGCGCGTCATTCTCATAACTGCGATTCCCGCCTTTGCCATAACTTCCCTCTCAGTGCTGTAAACTCTGTACTACACTCAGGGTTGCCAGATTTCAGAACTGCAAATACGGGACAGGATGCTTGGGGGGGGGGGATGAAAACTAAAAATCAAATTTTTACAACCTTGACTTTGACATCAAACATTTTTCACAAAGATACAAAAAAAAAAAAAAAGAAAAAAACAATGACCATAATGAACAAAGACTACATTTTTTACCATTGCACAGTTATTTTTCTTCATGAATAATAGTGGCAAAATTCTAAGCACTAAATATTGTGAAAGTTCGTGTTTATCTGCAATTAACACCCTTTTTACTGATGCAGGCCATTCATTTTGAATTTTGCCGGGGGGGGGGGGGGCGAAGGGTAAATATTCAATGCAAATTTTACCAAATATCAACAAAAACCACTTTCTTTCTTTACATATAAAATCAAAGTTTGATGACGTCATGAGTCGCGGGTCAAACGCTCTCCTGGAACATTTACGCAGCGTACGATTATGAAAATTGGTACAAAGTTAGTCCTCATACTGTTGATGTGCAAGTCGTAGCCGAAATTTTTAAATTTACCCTAGATTTCCTAAAATTTAATTAAAATTAGATAATTAAAAACTTATTAGGGTGAGTTCTGGTAAGTGCGTCCACGGGGTAAGTGCGTCCACTGGGAATTATATGAACACTGTCTTGAAATGGCTTCTGCAACACATCGACTATGTTAGATAACTGCCTAATGATAATTTCAACATGTAGAATTCAGGCCTGGATTCAATAGACGAAACACAATCAGAGACAACTTAAATGTCTTCAAAAAAACTCTAAAGTAAAGATTGAGAAGGTTTTGTTTCAGTTTCTCTTGTAGTCATACCAAGCAATTGAAGTCAAGAAATGCAAGTTGTTTCTTTTGAGTAATAGCTACTAATAACATACATGTGGTATTTTGATCAAATACTCTAACTAAAATTTGTTTATATGACGGTACGCACTTTCCCTTTCTTTAAAGTAAGGTGGGGGTAAGTGCGTACCATTATGATGGGGCAAGTACGTACCACTATCATGAGGCATATGCGTACTATTATGCGGAGCAAGTGCGTACTATTATGATGAGGCAAGTGTGTACCATTACGTGGAAAATCCGACTCTCGTAATTCACCTTTAATTTTGCTTATAACTCTTTTATAAGCCGATTATAAATCCGACGTCATTTCCATCAAGTATTCATATTTACATTGAATGCGGCATAAGATTTCAATTTTATTCATTACCTCTGAAATATATTGGCTTTTAGATATCAGTTAATAAATTTTTCGTTGAAAATAGCGATCATAAGCTATACTTAATTTAAACCAGAATGAGAAATGAAGCAATGAAATTGAGTGAAACACTAAATAAGGAACCAACTGATTCAAAAAACGAAGGTGGAGTAATGAATATATTATATTTAAGAAAATTAAGAGCACCTTGTGAAAAACTATTTCAATGTACAAAAAAAAAAAAAGAACAAGTATCATATCATGATCAATTATTTTCTTTTTTTTTTTTTTGCTCTTTATTTTGTGTTTTTTCTTACTGCTGCTGATTTTAATAAGAAAAATATTTTTAAACCGTATTTATTCGAAAAAAAAACGAGTTTCTCACTCAGGTTACCTAACGGTCTACCATATAAATAGAATTAAAGAAAATCACAGGGGTAAGCACTTACAACAACGCTATTGGACGTACATGTCTCATCTTACACTTAAGAAGGGGTAAGTGCGAACCCTGGCTTAAACACAGACTGATTAATGTATCAAACTAAAATAAACTATGTAGACTATAAGTGATTATTACTAAATAAAAACAGCTTACCTTTGCTCACTTGGTCTTATTAAAAGAACAGAGAAAGAATCACAAACACAACACTCTCCATCTTCAAATCACAGTTGTTCGCAAGACACGTGGGATATCACTGATTGCGTTTCATCCATGCAAGAAAGTGCTGATCTCTAGTATTAGGAATTATCCCAAGGCAACTACCTAACATATCTAATATGTGCCAGAAGTTTTTTCCTTTTCATATTCACATAATTTAAGGTGGACGCACTTACCCCGCTAGGTAGGGAAAGTGCGTACCTTAGAATAGGTGTCATAAACTGGGTCACAAAACCTATATTTATGGTTTATTTGACATATTATATGCTTGAAAGTCTTAGTAAAGGATCTGGAAAGAAAACTAAAAAAAAATTGTGAGTGTACAAGATTTTTCAACAGAGCAGCATCCTTGAGAACATGAACTTTGAAAAAAAGGGTACGCACTTACCAGAACTCACCCTACTCCCTGTTTTCGTACTCCAAAGGAGCAGTTTTTGTAATTGAAGTGAAATCAACTGCAGATTTCTTCCGTGCACGCATATTGTTCTGTTTTCAAAGTAAGTAAATTTATTACATTTTCAGCTTTATTGTATTCACTTCTTCAGATGATTACTTCTTTTTTTGATTTCCTGAAACTTATATTAGTTTTTGAGCAATAAGTTTTCCTCTCTATTATTTCATTTCCTAGGATTATTAATTAAAAAAAATCTTCAAAATTTGCATGTTTAGATAAGAAGCAGTTAACTTTGTTTACGCCATTTTTCTAATAGGTATTTTCATCGAAATTTATTAATTTACTTCTTGAAATTTCTATTTTATTTGCATCCCTAGCAGCATAATCTCATCGGCCGATGATCGGCCATTCATCGAAACCCGATGAAATTCTCATCGGCCGATGATCGGATTTCGATGAGTTTTCATCGGGAATTGCTCCAATATGTCTCATCGGCCAATCAGAATCCGAGCAGCAAAATTCGATGAGTTTACGATGAGATTTGGATCAATTTACGAGCAGTGCAATCCCGTGCCGATGAATTTAGGATCAATTTTGGATTAAAATACGATGAGAGTTGGATCAATGTACGAACAGTGTAGTTCCGTGGCGATAAATTTTGGATCAAAATACGATGAGAGTTGGATCAATTTAAAAAAAAAAAGAAAAAAGAGCGCAGTTTAGTTCCGTGGCAGTGAATTTTGGAACCTCTTTTTTATTTCCCCCAACCATTTGCGACTGGCCAACTCCAGCATCGAACCCAAGTTATTGGAGCGGAAAGCCAACGCTCTACCACCACGCTACCAAGTCTACGAATAATGAAACCAACACTGCATATTTAACAAAAATTTGAGATTGGGAAAATTTTCATCAGAAAATTTGATCTTTACGACCTCTTTCCGATGAAATCTGTAGCTTGGCATATTTTCATCGGGAAATTTGATTTTAAGTATATAGTTTTCCAATAACACATAGCTCGGTTAATTTTCATCGGGAAATTTGATCGGAAGTATATCGTTTTTCGATGGAATATAGGTCATCTTATTTTCATCGGGAAAGTTGATCGGAAGGATATCATTTTCCGATGGAATTTTGCTCATCTTATTTTCATCGGGAAAATTGATCGGAAGGATATCGCTTTCCGATGAAAAGTAGCTCATCGAAAACCGTGCTCGGATACTGATCGGAACGATATCGTCATGCGTTACGGGATCAGTTTACGAGGAGTTAGTGGATCGGCCGAGCAAAATCCGATGAGTTGAAGCTACTTGGGATATCATCAAAGTGTTATGTTCTTTTTGTGACTAATTTTACACATATGATTAACATGCCTCGGAAAAAGGGAATAATTGGGACTCTGGCTCGGTTGTCAAATTTTCGACGATAATAATTTGGTTTTAGTGACATTTAGTTTACGTTTGCGAAGGAAAGATTTCCTCGCGCATGAATTGTCGACAAAGAATTGACACCAACAGGAGGAGATACCCAGGTCTTCGGCCAGATTTCCAATTGCCGAAATCCACCCGTCTTTTTGTTTCTAATTTTCCACATAGGATTAATTAGTTGAAAGTTAAATAATGCGCCAACTAAAAAAAAGCCACTAAGTTTAATGTGAGAATTTCTTTTAAAAAATTCACCAAATCAACTTTAGAAGCTTCTATTGTTGAAATCTAAATTAAAATGCAAAATAAGGTAAAAAGGGGAAACCATGGCGACGATGCAAGCTTAAAATTTTAATTTTCGCCTGTAACTGAAAAGTGCCTACCAAAGATCTCGGTTATTGAAATATTCTCAGAAGCATTACCGAGAATAGAAATCTTTACGAGCTTTTCAAAATGTTGGTCATTCCAAAAGTCTCATTAAAATGTAAAAAATTCGCCAAAAAAAAAAAAAATGAATTGGACCATTCTAAACCCATCAGAAGTTTGATGGAACTATCGTTCCAAAAGGCTGGATTATTATTATTATTACTATTATTATTATTTTGCGATCTAAATGCAATGAAGGCATAACAATTTTTTTGAAACAAGAAGCAAAAAGTGTGAGCGCTTTTAAATATTTTGGTAAGATATTAAATACTGCCAAAATGAAAACAATGATGGTAATTTTTTTGCCTATTTGGCATGTTCGACTAAATAGTTATCTTTCATAACATTCTACAAAAAGTAAAAATAAAATCCTAACTAAAATTAAAAATAAATCAAGTAAATAAAAAAAACATTAGCTGAAACTAGAATTTCGCTAAAATTTAAAATAACTAAAAAACATTAGTCTCTGTTAAGCATGTTAAGTTTCGCCAAGCGGGAACTGCACTTAGTTTTTTTAATTCGTGCATTATTGATACAGCGACAACAGCGAAAATCCTTTAAATTTTACCACAGGCAAAGCCGTGGCGGGTAACTTTGATTAATATATAAAAGTATTAATTTTTCAAAACCGTGGTGGCAATTGACAAACACTTATCTTGATTGATTTCCCTTGATCCCTCAATTGACTGGCCTGTCTTGGCGAGGAAGATATAATAGTCGTTTTTAGCGATGACTTATGTTTAGTATATATTTTTACAAAATGCCTGACATACCAAAGGGGAAAATTTTAATACGTGCGAAATAATTTTAATGACACAAAAATCTTGATTACAGTTGAGCAGACGCAGAGTTAAATAATAAATTAAGCTAGAACAAATAAAAATTTAATATCCAATATTTTTATATAAAAAACTGTACAGTTTTTTGAATATGATAACATAAAAATTGTCCTAACATAATGTCGGGGATTTTTTTTTTTCAAATCATATCTGCTATTTGGTTTCACTGCTGAAATAATTCTTCCGAAGTTTTATTGTGTCTTTTTTTTTTTTTTGCATAAAACTCATAGTAATTTATATTTGTGTTATTCTTTGTAAAAACGGTGTATCTTCATATTTTTATGAAATATGTATTTGTTTGCTAAATGGAATTACATTTAGTTACTTCTTTTAGATTAAGAGCGAAGCAAAGCACATTTCAAAACTCCATTTCCATAGACTAATAGTAGCTGAACACTTATATTTCTTTCATGGGGAAATATTTAAGAATGGCTTTACATAATAAGACACAATAAAATCATTTAGAAGGAGCTCCACAACTTTTAAAATGAACTACATCTTTGTTAAATGAATTATCACAATAATTTCGGCTCTAACTGAACATAAGACTAACATTATACTTCAGAACAGAAAAAATATTATGATTCAATCAATTTTCTTATCACTCCATTTCGCATTTTTTGTTTTACTTTATTTTTTCTCAAAATAATGTCTCGTTGTGTAAAATGTTGCTTCTAGCTAGAATACGGGACTTTAGCCAACCCGTATCAATGTTTCCCGGGACGCGGGACAGTTTCTCAAAAAACGGGACTGTCCCTTGAAATCCGGGACGTCTGGCAACCCTGACTACACTATCTATCTATCTTGCAATATCTGTCAATTGTAATATCTTTCTTGTGTTTGTCCGGCTGGAAGGCGCTTTATGTATGTGAAGCTAATAAGCTTCTAAATAAATAAATATGAAGGTAAATAATAATAAACTTTAGTGTAAAGAATAAATTAAAATAAAAAATGAATAAATAAAAATGAAGAAAAGAACACCCAAGATAAGTCAGGAATCGAACCCACGACCTCCGGTTTAAAAAACGTAGCTTCTACCATAGATTCATGGCGGGCCATTGCATCTCTCCCTTCCCGGTTCTTTTAACATTTGGAAAAGAGTTTCGTTACACTTCTAAATGTACCGGTTGCAATTGGCACCTTTCCGGGGTGAAACGCTTGTAGCACCAGCGGCACCCAGTAGGGAGCTAAGATTTTACCCTTGGCTTGGGGGAAACACTGGCACCCTCAATTCAGCAAGCACCCCGGGTGAAAGATGGAATCGCATAGGAGAGCATAATGGCACCCTCACTGTTCACTATTGCAGATCCCCCCTGTGCTGTGAGCGTTTTTGTTTTTCAAATGTGTTTTTACTTTTATTTAATACGAGCTGACCCGGCGAACGCTGTTCCGCCTTAAAGGCGAGAAATATGCTAATTTTTGAATTTATTAAGTTTTTTATTATTAGAAAATACAAAAAAAAAATAAATAAATACCTACATTAATCATTCATTATTGTTCCTGTATTTTAGTACATAGGTTGCTCTTCACTTAAGTACCTTGTGATACACAACATTTTTTGTTTTATTATCAGGCGCAAAAACAAACAACGCAGATGGTCTTCCGACCCGTAAACACGCCACATATAATTGACCAAGGGAAAAACAGTGATGTTCTAGATTCAAACCACAAACTTTTAAGGATTGGCCTTGTGATTTGTTAAAGGTCATGACAAATGCAAGACGGATCGGAAATTGAAGTCTTTTAAATTTAAACGGCATATCGGTTGGGATCATCGGGATCCTAGGAATGAGCAATCGTTTCTGACAGCTTAACACATATAAATTTCAGTGGAAGTAACGCGTTTGTTTATAATTTACTTCACAAAGAAGTCAAATAACACTCAACGCACCGTTAACTTACAACCTGTTTACTGCGCTCCGGAAGCTGCCAGAACGTTTGCTTTATGTCGCTCAGCCATGGAGGTGTCAAAAAAGGATTTTACGTAACTGACACACATAAATTATAGCCTATGTCCGTCTCCTGGCTCTAAGCTACCTACCCACCAATTTTTAGCCATATCGATACAGCCGTTCTTGAGTTATAAATAGTGTAACTAACACGACTTTCTTTTATATATATAGAAGATAGAATAGTAATGAGAAGAACAACCTCTTTAACTGCAGTCCAGGAGCTATCCCACCAAGCGCTTTCTACCTCTCAGCCTCAGAGGCGTAAAAACTCTTAAATGACAATCGTTTCTGACAGCTTATCACATATAAATTTCAAGGGAAGTAACGCGTTTGTTTATAGTTTACTTCACAAAAAAGTCAAATAACACTCAACGCACCGCTAACTTACAACCTGTTTACTGCGCTCCGGAAGCTGCCAGAACGTGTGCTTTATGTCGCTCAGCCATGGAGGTGTCAAAAAAGGCTTAGTAAAAATGCTTAGTAAGACAGTTTTTCTATTTATGTTACTGACACATACAAATTATAGCCTATGTCCGTCTCCTGGCTCTAAGCTACCTACCCACCAATTTTTAGCCATATCGGTACAGCCGTTCTTGAGTTATAAATAGTGTAACTAACAGGACTTTCTTTTATATATATAGATTTTTATTCACAAAGTCTTGGGACATTTTCACCTTGAATTCCGATTTGAAAATGATCGAACTTGTAATTAAAGGCATTTTCTCACAGTTCAGTCTTTCCAACATATTTTAAAAGAATTCATGACTTGGATTCAACTCAGTAGTTTTAAAATATTGACATTTACTACAGCATTATCTGTACCGACAACGAAGAGGGAAGGTATTTCATGGATCCCTTTCAAGAACAATCAAAAATATTCAGTTGTATTATACGATCAGTAAAAAATTGAATCGTTTCATTACCTTCTAAAATCAAGAAGTAACACCTTCTTAATCAAGAGTAGTAACGTATGTATAGTTCGACATTTGAATATCCCCATAGAATAAAAGATAGGGGTATTTGAAAAGCAGTTTTTGTTAAACGTCAAGTATTTCGACAGATTAAAAATCGAAATATATTTTAACGATCTATTCATTTTAACTGAAGGAACCAAAAAAAAAAAAAAAAAGTGAGCTCTGGCAATAACGAACTCAGCATTTGTTATCAATAACGCCAACGAAAGTTATTAGCGAAACACGAAATGCAAATCATGGCATTAAAATAGTATTAAGCGAAAAATAAAAACAAATAAAACGTTCAAAAAGAACAGAGCGCCCTCTTCAGGGCCCTATCCCAGCGAAACCGCAAGTTGTGGGGGGAACCTGGAGTGTGTGAAGGTGTGTCCGTGAAACATTTCATAAATCTGGCCCGCCTATTCGAACACAACCTTGGAGTATTGAAGACCTAAATTTCTCAGGATAACTGAACACAACATTTTTAAACTTAGATTACTGAATTTTTATTTGGAATTTTCTCACTCTTTTTAAAGCGTTCATCTACCCCCCCTTTTTTTTCTTTATTTCTTATTGATTGAAACAGAATTACATGATTTCGTCATTTCTCACATATCCTTAAACAGTTACGTAGCTGGTTACAACTGACCAATCGCAGAGAAGGGTATGTCGCGCACGCGTACAAACTACCCCGACTTTACAAGAATTATTTTCTTGCGGTTTGATTTCGAGTTTGGTGAGATTGTTAGAAACTAAGAACGATGTCTTAAGTTCCCGTCTAAGCGGGGCCGCCGAGAGCCAAGGCTGCCCCTTTG